>JANHFX010000836.1:0-13273 GCA_027560015.1 Chloroceryle amazona | reverse complement strand
AACAAAACAAAACAAACAAACCCCACCAGATGATCTCCAGAGAACCCTTCCAACCCCACCATGCTGGGATTGTGTGTGATAAGCAAAGTGTCCAGCTGTCCAGACTGTGGGCTTGAAGGCCCCTATGAGAGTTGTGTGCCCTGTCGGGACCACAGCCACCTGACTCGCTGTGGCATGTGTGATGAGCTGGAGCACACAGCATGGGCTCTGCCGGAGCTGGGCTGACAACCAGTCCTGCAGACGGTCAGTAGCGAAGGCGCATGATGCTTGCTGGCAAAAGTCCCTCTGGAAGAAAGCACTGACCCAACCAGAAAGGGCAGAGCCCCACCGCCCAGCTCAGCACCTGCATCCCCTGCAGCCCTGCCGTGCCTGTGTCCTTACAGGAGGGCCTGGGGCAGCTCCAGGGACTTCTTCCTGCTTCTCAGGATGTTGCACAAGATGCTGCCACTTTGGGTGCTCAGGGAAAGTACGACCATTTCTCTGCTCTGGCCTGGGAGCCTCTTGCAGCTTAGGTCTCTCCTTTGCATTTGCTTTTTGAGGGAAGCTGTTCAGAGTTGCACTGCTTGGGACTGGTGCGGTGAGGCTGGTAAGAAATGGTAGCGTTTCCCTGGTTGGGATTTCTGTGGGCACTGCTCCATGAGCCGTTCCTTCAGCAGCGTTCTACCTGACACCATCGGATCCCTTCCCTCAAAGGACAGGCTGGCAGCCTGTGTTGATTTTGGTTCCTCGGGAGCGATCTTCATCTGTCCTCAGCTTCTTTTTGCTGCTTGCAAGGAGCTGCTGCTTCTCAGCTCTGCTTGGAGCAGGCAGAACGTTGCCCAACCCTTCTCTGTCTGTGTTGACATCCTTGCAGGGTGGGTTACCTGCGCTCGCGTGTGGGTCTGCCCCCGCAGCGGGTTCTCCACTTTCCTCCTCCCCTGGCTCTTCTCAGCCACTTTGTTCTTTGTGGCTTAGAAAACAAAGCCTTTGGCAAGTGAAGGAGGTGCCTGCCCTTCCTGGGGGAGGGCCAGCTGGCCTGCATTTGATTATGGCAGCGCCTCCTCATCCCTCCCCATTGTCCTTGCTGCTGTCGGAATGCCAGCCTTTTTGCGCTCCATCCTGTGAACAAGTGTTGCTGCCTCTGGGGCCCAAAGAGGGGCTGGGGCCCTTCTTCCCACCACGCCAGGCCCCGCTGGCAGGAGAACCTCTCTGCACATCTCCATGCACCTCCCCTCCGAGTGGCATCCACCCGGCCTGACTCCGGCAGCGGACAGACACGGCAAACCCTCTGGGTGGAAGTACCAAGCGTCCGGCGCCCCGGCTGACGTGTGAGTTGGATGGAGATTGTTTGGGAACAATGTAGAGAAGGCTTTTCACTGTTTACTTGTGCACGCCTGTGTGCGTCCAGAATGAATCAGAGTGCTTTGTGTGTGGCTTTTGTGCGCTCGGATGGAGCCCTTGGAGCCAGGGGCATCTTTGCGTGGTCCTCCTTTCTCTTTATTAGAGGTTATTTGCGGGATCGTTTCAGTGGGTGTAATTTAACTGTGGCTGGAAGTTGTTGCTGGAAGTTGTTGCTGGGACTGCACGTCTCCAGGTGAGCTGGGTGGGTGCACAGGGTGAGTGGGACCTTTCCATCTGCCCTGGCTTCTGTTGAAGGTTGTAGATTACACAAGATGGGGCTTCACTCCTCTTCTGCTTCCAAGTCCCAGCAGAGACCTGCTGGCACAGTGTTCCCAGCTTCCCAAGATGAATCTGATCATAGGTGTGATAGCAGAAATCCAGAGAAGGATAAATGAGCTGCCTTCTGCTGATATCATTACCTCTGACCTCTCCCCAAAAGATTCAGAACAGTCACCTGCTAATAACTTGTTTTCTGCTGTGCTTGGTTTCTGATGATGTACCAGATAAAATATTGCAGATGATGGTCTGGGGGGGGGGGGATCAAGTCCCATTCAGGCAATAAATTATTGCTGTTTCTATTTGCTTAACCTTTGATAAGGAGAGGGGCTTGTGTATGCTGCTCTGTGGGAAGCTGGAAAGGATCGTGGTGGCTGCGAACTAGGAGTGAAATCTTTTTCTATTGCAGGCTGTTTGGCACAGTTGGAGAATTAATTCTACTGAAAGGGCGTTAGGATTCCCTGCTCTGGGGATGTGTGTGGAGGAGAAGTGGGGAGCAGAACTTCACACCAAAGTGAAAAAAGAGGCATTTGACCTGCCCTTGCTGTAGTGCAGTTCTGGTGAGCAGAGCTCTGGTTGCTGTGCTGTGATGCTGGTCTCTTGCTCACAGCCCTGCATGGGTCAGAACAATGCTTTGCCCCCGCAGCACCTCTGAGCAAACAAGAGATTTGCTGTGGCTTATGAATTATTAAGTCTCTGGGAGAGGTTTAACATGCACTATTCTCTCTCTACCTCCACTTTACTTTTCTGGGGCCAGGCTGCACAAGCTTTCCCAAATAACAGCTTTCACCTGGTTCCTGGTGCAGGTACTGAGGGTGATGAGGGAAGGTCCGAGTAGCACACAGCATGGGATATCTATTGCGCTTTCCTGATGCTGGGAAACTGGTCTCAGGGAAGCCGCTGTTCGGCTCCAACATTGTCTGACAGCAGCTGTCTCATCTCTCTTTCTCTCCTCTCTCTCCTTCCTCAGTTCCACTCATAAGGCTGTGCCCCCAGCCAGCCATCCAGTCTGACGTGCTCTCCTGTTTCAGGGGTGTCTGTTTTCATCCACAGCCTGAAGCAGTTGGGGGAATGAGCCTCGAGGTTGGAAAATCAATCCACTGGCAGAGTTCACACAAGGTTAATGCCTGAAATCTCTCCCTTCTCCTTCCTGCCAGGTTTTTGCTGGAGAAATCTTCTTGCAAGGTTAATAAGCCTCTGATGTTTACTCTCCCATCAAAGGGGATTTGTGTATCAGAAAGTCTCTGCTTGGCCGTGGAGCTGGAGAGAACCCCCTCTTACACAAACAAGAAGCCCTGAATGTTCAAATCTGACCTGCTAGAGCTCCCCTGTATTTTTCTGTCTTGCAACATTAGTGATTTGGAAACTGGTTTATGAATCCTCGAGTAATTAACTGCTACATCTCCCAGTGCTGAGGCTGTTTTCTCGGTGAGTTTATTGCCAGGTTGGCATCACAGCAGCACCCCAGCTCCCACAAGTGCTCCAACAATAAGTGGATGCTGAATGGTGCTTAGCACCAGCTTTCAGTGCTCCTTTCTGGTTGCACAACACAGGGGTGAGAGGGCATCAAGGAATTAATTAGGGGTTTCCATATGCTAAATCCAAGAGCAACTTGCAGGTGAAGGTGAGGGGCTCTTGAGTTGAGATGCTTTAGAGCACCCATCCCAGAACCTCAGGCTCTGCTTTAGTGCAGGCTGAGGTCTGTGTGACGTGTCTGGGGCATGTGGGGGAGCAATGTCCCCATTCTGCCAATGTCTGACACGCTGAAAGCACCTTCTGCCTTCATCCTGCATCGCCAGAGCACCTCCGTGTGAATATTTATCGGTGTCCTTGGCTGCCCATGAGCAGGAACTGACAGTTGTCTGAAGGTCTGGGGCTCTCCATCTCTGAGGCAGGTGGGAACACCAGTAGCCAGGCCGTTAGCACGGGGAAGCAGCGATTCCTCCCAGCAGGTTTAGGGATTTCCCAGCTGAGCTGCAAGGGCAGCACATTGCACTTGAGGCGTAAGATCTGGTGCTATAGCAGAGATCTTTCCTCAGCTGACCCCAGTCTTGTGCCTGGGTGCAAAATGCTGTGTTCGGGTGCTTTTTTCCACACTGATACTGGGATGGGAGTTGTGCAGGGTGACAGATTTTCTGAATGTCTGTGTGCTGGCATCCATCTGGATGCTGGGATCTTTCTGGAGGCTGGAATTCCCTTTGGTCACGGGAATTAAATAGATCTGTTCAAGCAATCTGGACAGTGAAGCTTCCCTCAGTGTACAGATGGGACTGAAGCTCACAATGGCTCCCATCTGCATATCAAAGCCCTGGACATATGGACAGGGTACTCCTGAGCACCCGCTGCTTCTGGCCAGGCTCCTTTGGCTTCTCCACAGGGTGCTCACATCCTCCGAGCACATCTTAGTGTGCTCTTAAACTGAGGAGCTGTTTCTAGCTTTGTCAGCTCCCCAGACTCTGGGTGACTGGGTTCTGTTCCAGCTCTGCATCTTCCAGGGCATGAGCAGTGCAGAGATCCCAGCACAGCACTGAATAATTAAGTGGCGTTTGGCTCAGCTTGTCGCAGGGGAAAGGAAGTGAATTGAAGGCTACAGAGAAAGGACCCGTGCTCCGCCATCCAGGCCCAGGGGCCTACTGGGGGTTTCACAATCCCAAGCTGGGAATGGAGACCTCATTAGCAGGGAGCCAGTGCAGAGCAGGCAGGAGGCACCTACCCCAGTCCAGCCTGTCCTCGGGAGACACCTACCCCAGTCCAGCCTGTCCTTGGGAGTCACCTACCCCAGTCCAGCCTGTCCTGGCTGGCCTGAGGTGTTAGGAGGATATTTGCACGGGATAATGAGGTGTTTGTCGGGACAGATGTAAAACTAAAGCATGCAAAAATCCTCTGGATGCGACATTAGCCTCCAAACTAAGTGATTTGTTGCTGTTGTGCAAGTTGCTGGCTTTGGTGACTCACGCATCTCGCTGTGGCTTGAATTTGGCTGGTAATGTGAGGCTCTCGGCTCTCTCCAAAGAGAAGAGTTCTCTCCTTAACTAACAGAGCCTGAAAATGTGCTGCCCTTTTCCACTTCCCCCTCCCAGCAGTGGCTGTACATCCACAAACACACATGCTTGATCCTTCACGCCTCTGCTCTCTCGACCAGCAGCGAGTTACGCTCAACATGTGTAACTTCAGTCTCTAGATGGTTATGTGACTGCAGTGACTGGGCTGGGCTGTAGACAAATGAAGGACCAGTCACTGGATCCTAGTTGTCCAGGGTAGCCGGAGAGAAGGCCAGTGGCCAGAGAAGACTTCAGCATGCAATTTGGGTTTGTAACTGGGGAAGCATCAAAAAGGAGGGAGGGTAATACTCACCAAGGCAGGAAAGTGGCATCTGCTCTTGTTCTGGTAAGGAAGGTGCTGCGAGCAGAATTTCATTGACAAAACCTTTGCAGTGAGTGCACAAAGATGGGCAGTGCCTCAAACAGGAAGAGACTGGTTTGCAGCAAAGGCAAGCAAAGGTTCTGATCTTACTGGGAACAAACTCAGCCCCTGGTACTGTGGGCTCAGGAGTTTTTAAATGTAGAGGAAAATCTGCTTGGTGGGACCACAAAAAAAAACAAAAACAAAAACAAAAACAGAAACAGAGGAGAAGGAGGAGAAATCTGTGCAGTATCTCCTCAGAGGTGCAAAGTCATGAGGGACTGTGGAGCAAAAGGGAGAAACTGAGGGAAAATTGCACATTGTTGGCTGTTGGGAGACCTTCTGTAGTTGCAGAGCAGTCGAAGCTGTGGGGAGGGCAAATCTCAGACACTCACTGTCTGCCCGGCTTCCTGGGGAGCCAGTTCACCCTTACATACGTACGTGTCCATCTGTATATAACTATAATGCAAAGCTGGCACAGGCTGCTGTGGAAGCTCTGAATGGCACCAAAACAGAGGCTGTTGTGGCTGGTTGTGATTCACCGTTTGAGTCAGCGGGTTCCTGATGGAGCTGCCTTTGGTGTTGCCTGGCAGTGGGAGCAGAGAAGGGCGAGCACGCGTCTTGCCCGCCAGCTCCAGTGCAGCCAGCCACATCTGCCCTTCGGCTCCTCACGCTGTCGTCAGGAGAGCAGGAATCGGGTGCAATCCTATTTTAGCCAATTATATTCTCTTCTAATTAGACTCTCCTGGGCTTGCCGAGCCTGGCTGACCTGAGGGGAAATGAAGGGATTGTTGAACTCACCCCAAGTGCTGCTGCAGAAGGATTTCTGAGCACACTGCTCTAACCAGCACTCTTTGATGGTGATTGGGCTGTGGTGTGCAAGACCAACCCTGACCTGTGTCGCTTCCCTGATTTCTTCTTTCCTTCCCAGCTCTGGGTACCTATTGGTTCTCCTTTCTTACACTGAAGTCCAAGGAGTCTGTAGCCTGTGCTTGTCTCCTGTCCTTTGCCCTCCCACACTGTTTGCGCAGCATCTGGCACTTGGTAACAGGCAGAAATGCAAATACAGGATTTAAAGTGTGTTGTCCTCAGCAGCTAGTTTTAGGCTAACTGGTGATTTTAGTGGTCTCCCCTCCCTCAGAGCAGAGAGGGGAGGCACTGTGAGCTACACAGACACTCACAAATGGCTTAGCCTCTCATTTCACAAGGGTGAGTCCCCTCCTTAGGTTTTAAAGCTGAGCTTTTACCAGCTACATCCCACAGAGGACACAGTTTTGATTCGTTTGGTTTCTGCTGCTAATGAATCCCAGGCAGAGCTTCAAACGCAGCTTGGAAAGTCGAATGCTGCAGGGTGGGGAAGAGAGTAACAGTGAACCTCAGCATGGAGAGGAGATTCATTCAGATTTGGTGGCTTTGCTGAAATGCTTGTGCTTTGAAAGTCCAGGGTTTGCTGGGCCTCCAAGTGCAGCTGCCTGCTCACAGAGCCTTGTATCTCACTGCAAGTGAGCTGAAGTTGTGGCTTTTAGGGATGTGGAAAAAGCATTGCAGCCTCTAGGAGGGATCACTGTTTTCTCCAGTGTATGTTGAATGGCAGCTTGCTTTGAATTTTACTCCAATTTGGGGTCAGTGGGGATGTTTTCTCTCCCTGTTTTTGCACTGAAAGCAAGTGGATCCAGCCGGCACCTGGTTGGGGTGTTCTCTGTACACTTCAGAGTGTGGCCCCTTCACCTCCCTGCCTTGCGTCTGGTTACCAGGGCTCCTCAGTCTGGAATTTTTTCTAGCAACATTTGCTTCTGAATAGCTGGAGTGGAGATGACCGTGCACCGAAGTGGCAGCCCTGCCGCAGCCAGGGTCCCTGGGGGATGGCGATGTCTGGCACGAAGTGGGTGCAGGCAGGGCCCATAGGGGATGGCCACAGAAGGGTGGGGGACTTGTCCATTGTGTTGGTGTGCTTCAGTCATCGTATTCAAAGCTGTATCACATCCCTGTCTGATCCTGGATCAGGATCAAGCTTGGCTTTTCCTCAGCTCTGCCTCAGCTCCCCCTGCAGTTACTTGGGATCCAGAAGGAAACCTTTTTGCATCAGAGTTAGTCGCCTACCCAGGTGCGTTTTTCTTCTGCAGAAAGTTGGAGGGTTTGCGATCTGCCTACTCCACCTACCTCTGCCTATTCACACATCCAGCTTCCTGTGTGACAAGAAAAATACAGTTACAGCCATCATCTCCCTGCAGGAAGAGATGGAGGAACTTTGGACAAAGACAGGTCCCTTTGAAATTACTCCTTCTGGCATACCCCTGATGATGCCCAGTGTTTGTCTCCTGTCCGGGCTACCCAGCAGGTGTCTTACAGATCACTGGACCTTGAGTATGAGAGGAATCTGGTGGGTTTGTGGTAGATTTGGGATGGGAAGGAGTAGTATTTGGGTATGGACTCCAGGAAGGCTTTCTGTGCAGTGCTGGCAATGCACCCGGAGCCAGGGCCAAGCAGCTTCTCTTGGCCTGTATTTGCAGATGGCGCTTTGATGGTGCCAAAGACAACGGACTCCAGGATCTCCAGTCCTTGATGCACTGAAAGCCTTGCCCATTGTGGAACAAGCAGGGACCAGTGGAGAGTGAGGGGCTTGGGGGTCACACCATGCTCCAGTGAAGTCCCTGGGGCTTCCATACACTCCGGTAAAGTCCTTATGGCACAGCAGGTCCATGAGAGCCTTTGGGCAGCCTGGCTGGACCAACCTGTTGCTGACTCCTCACGCAGCTGCTGGATAGGTCAGCGCTGGGTATGCAGGAAACATGTTTGTCTTTAATCCTCTAATTGGGAGTTTCAGCAACAGCTTGTATGTAAAGATCAAAAGCTGAGGTACAGGCTCCTTCCTGCCTCCTTCCAGACACGGTTGGGAACATTTCAGCTTCCATCTGCACACAGATGCCTCCTTTTAGCTCTTGCAGCTTTGCTGAGAAGCTGTAAGGCTGCCTGGCTCCCCAAAAGCCCCACGGCTGGAGGGCAGCATCCTGGCTTGGTTTGTCACCTTCCTGGGGCACAGATGACACAGTATACCCCTGGCCTGCGTGAGGGTGCTCCCTCCTGGGTGCCAGGGCAGCTTGGTCCCTGAAGAGGGGACTGGTTCTTGTGCTGTAAGTGGCAGTTGAAGCAGCTGTTGTGACTGGAGAAAGCCTTGGTGGCCACGTCGCGTGTTACCGTGCAAGCTGTGGGGTGTGGAGAGCTTCTCCCTCCCGTTGTGCAGGGAACAAAAGCTGAGCTATTCACCACCCTGCGACAGGCACTGGGGATGGAAGAAACGCTGTCGAGATTTAAGAGTCGTTTCTGCACAGCCCTTGGAGGCCTGGCCCCGAACAGACAGACACCATATGAAGATGAGAGGTGTCGGGGTTGCCTCCCTGTGTGGGTTTGCAGCCTGGATTCCTCCTCCCTGTGGCCCCACACAGATCTTTGGAGTTTCCTAGACATAAAATAAGCCTCTTTTCTTCCTCTCTTCCATCTATGTGAGGACGTGAGGTCCCCATCCTCAGAGGAGGCCTTCACAGGTCAGCTGCCCTCCCGAATGGGCTGCTGTGAAGGCCAGGCTGACTTGCTGTTTGTGCTTCTCCTACACATGGCTCTCAGAAACCTCTTTCAGAGCCCAGTGTGACTTTTGAGCTCAGCTTTTCCCATGAGGGCGGCAGCACCCACTGACCTCCTCAGCCAGTGAGGTGAGATGTGTCCTTCGCCCACACTGATGGCCAGCCCTTGCTCTGGGCACAGCTGTTAAGGGGCTGGTCTTGGTTTGCCTACAGCTGGAGGGAGCAGCTCAAAAACCCACTGCAAAACTGGCTGGGCAGGGCAATGGGAGGAGAGGGGGCTGCTGCTTTTTTCTTGTCCTGTGCTGCGGGGCTGTTTAAGAAGCATTTTCCCTGAGCAGCTGTGGGTGTTTCTGAAGCAGCTCCTTGCTCCACATGAGTAATGGGGCTGGCTGCTCGCACACTCTGCAGCTGCAGCTCCAGAGAGCGATGCCCGCAGCACCGGGAGCTCTGCTGGAACCCGCCCCTCAAGTGACTCTGCGCAGCCTGTCCCTCGTGTGCTGGCATTTGGCTCATGTACAGACAGCAGCGTTTGGCTCCTGTAGCCATCCCCATCCAGGAGCTGGGCACCACATGAAAGAAGCACCTCTAGCCCTGCCTGCCTCTGAGCCTGGTGACTGGTCTGCATGACCACCATGTCCCACAGTGTCTGCATAAAGTCTGGATGGATTTTCTTGGTGTCTGAGGCTCTATTCTGCAAAAAACGAAGTGCTTGCAGCTGAGCAAAAGCAGTTCAGTGGGCTGAAAATGGTCTAAGGTGCTCACATCATTGCTGACACTGAGCACAAAATAAAGCCTGACAGGTCCACTGCTGGAGATGGTCTGGGCCACTCCAAGGGCAGCCTGAGGTGTTTCTGCACACCCATGGGTCCTGTGAAGTTGGTGGAAGGTGCCAGGCAGGCCTGTCCTGGATGTTTTCTCTGCCTTGTGCATCTGATGTTAACAGATAACTCATTTTCATCCTGTTGGACTGACATGGCAGAGCTGTTTCCGTGAGGCCAACGTACACACCACTGGTAGAGTTAAGCTCCATGAAACTGCTTCCAGCATTCCCAGAACATTAGAAATAAACTGCTGAGCTCAGTATTTGCCAAACCAGCGTGAGCAGGGCCAGGCAGGTAGGCCCAGCACGGCACACCAGTGGACCTGGCACAGGCTGCAGCTGGGCTGGCACAAATGGGTCCAAGTGATGGGGTGATCCATAGAGCCCAGCTCTGGTTGAGATCCAGGCCTCTGTGTGCCCCCAGCTCCAGGGAAAGGGTGTGTGGAGCAGCAATCCCGTTCTCTGCAGCTTGCTGGTGTCCCCTCAGCCTCATCCTGTGTGGTAGTGGTGAGAATGGTGGGCAGAAGAGCATGGTGAGTTCCAGGTTTCATACTGAGCAGGGCCACACTGAGCCGTGAATTCCTGCAGCTGCCAAGAGAGAGACACATTCAGTGTCCCCAGAGAGGACACGTTTAGTGGCGACCTGGGAGTGCTGCGTGAATGGTTTGACTTGATGAGCTTAAAGGTCTCTTCCAGCTGAAATGGTTTGATGATTCCATGACAGATGTGGCCAGCAGTGGGGGTGCCCAGCATCCTGGGGACCTGTCAGGGAGGTGGAGCAGTGGCAGAGCAGCCAGTGCAGCTGAAACCCTCTGCATAAGAAGCTGTTTGTTTTGCTGAATTGTTAAAGCCCCATTGACAATAGCAGCCCCCCGCCTCCTCTCACACTCGAGGAGCTCTGGTAGCCACACACTGATCCTTTCTCTCATCCTCAGGCACCGAGTTAGGGTTATTCTTCCCCGAGTCCCTCTGACTGGCTGCTGCCTTTTGTCCTCACTCTCTACAGGCGTACGAGTGGGCCTTGGAAGGGATGCGACACCTCGCCTGCATCAGCATGGAGGACTGCAGCTCTGCCGAGCACTGCGCCGGTGTCATCAAATGCTTGGAGAGTTACAAGGGGCAGCACCCGGACATCAGCGATGCCCGCTTTCAGGAGATGAAGGAGCTGGCCTGTGAGCTGAAGAGTGACAAGGGACTCAAGCAGTGGAAATTTGCCTGGTCCAAGTGCCAGGAGACCAAGGTGGTTTTCGAAAAGAAACTTGAAGCAGCTTTGAGAACGAGAAAATCTCTGCTCTCAGACCGCAAACCAGCTGCAGGGGAACAGCCCTGGGCTGGCAGCGAGCCCTGTGGTCTGTCCCACCGGAGGCACTCAGAGGGGGCTGCCTCTGGCTCCCACTGGGACAGAACTTACAGCACGTCCCACTGCTACAACAGGCCCAATGGCTCTCCCGGGTGGACCAAGGAGAAAGCTCCCTCATCTTCCCTGAGCTGCCCTGGTGATGTCAGTGCTGGGGAAGACTTTCCCTGCCCAGCTGCTCTCAGCCCTGGTCCTCACACGAGCAGAGTTTCTTTTACCAGCGGGGCCTCGAAGTCTCCAAAGTCGCCTGAAGAAAAGCCAAACCTGGAGAGCATATTAGAAACCCTGGAGGTGAAGCCACCCTGCACATCCACTCCAGCCTCCGGGAAGCTGCCTCCCAGGAGGATCCTCCGCAAGGCCCAAAGCTTTGACCTGCCTTGCGGGGAGAGCCTGTGGTCGGGCTGCCAGAGGACGCTGAGCGAGCCGGCCAGGTACGGCAACACTGGTGTCTTTATTAAGGGGCTGGAGGTGAGCAGCACTGAGCTGGTGGACAGGACTTACGCACTGCGGCAGCAAGCGGCTCACGGCTGGGCTGCGGACTCTGGGCTGGAGGGACAGAGGGGCTGCCTCGCCGCCTCAGAAGCCAAGAGCTGGGGCAGGTAAGTGGCTGTGGTGCTTGGTGCTCTGGGCCTTGGGGTGGTGAAAAGGATCTCTTGCTCTTCCCCCCAATCATGGTTTCTCCATAAGAGGGGAAATACCCATTTCCAGGCAGGAGGGGGAGTCTCTGAGCATTGCTGGCGTTGGAGGATGAGGCTTTGCAGAAATATGGCATTTGAGGACCTAGCAAACCAGTGGTACAGGTGCAGTGAGGGAGCAGGGGGCATCATCCCGCACACTGGTACCCAGACTGTGAGGGAGACACTTCCAGTAGCCCATGGCAGAGCACCTTCATGGGTTGGAGAGTGTTTATGTTTGCCCTTTGAGGCTGAGATCTCTGTTCAGGTGACCAGCTTTTGTTCTCTTCTTTTCCTTCTCTGTCCTTGAGGATCTCAACTGAACTTTGTTGTCATTGTGCAAGGTGCTTGGGCTAGGAGAGCCTGGGGCTGTGAGCTGCTCTAGAAAAAGGGTCACCAGGCATCTCTTACAGCTGCTCTCACTGGGAAGGACTAATAATAATAATAAAGTGGTGGCAGAGATGAGAAACAAGTGCTGGATGCGGGAGCACTGCTGAGCTTCTCCCTTGCTTCTGCTCTGGGTGGGATTGTTGGGGAAATCCTCTGATACCCTGGCAAGTGCTGGGACAGCCTGTGGTGGGGTGTGAACTCCTGTGGGTAGGAGGCCAGGGAGCAGCACTGAGGCAGCCCAGCTGCTGGGGCTTCTGAACAACCAGAGGAGCTGGCATGGGGCAAGCGGAGAGGCAGGGAGGGCAAGCATGCCTTGAAGGAGTCATGTTTGGAGCTGCACTGCCTCACAGTGGAAACCTTGAGTACCTCAGAGGCTTCCTCTCAGAGCACCCCCCCACAGGACTGCTGTTTGTTGATAAAGTGATGTGAGGTTTGTTCCCCATTCTCATTTTTACTGGGCCAAGCCCAGCAGCACCTGGTGCCATAGCTTGTGTTCCCCCAGGGCTGACATCACCTCCCACAGCATCCAGTCTGAATCCTCCTCACAGAAGTTATAGTGACTTCTGCTGTTTCAGGGGTGCAGCTGTTTGTGGGGACACCTGTTATGTCCAGAACAGGATGGGTCCAGGGGGCTGTGTTCTGCTGAGGACCACCCTGGGGCTCACCCTGAACAGAAAAGCTGTGGATCAGCCATGAGCTTTGTCAGCACTCAGGGTCAGAGCTGTGATGGAGAGTGGTGGCTCTGAGCTTGGATGATGCTAAGGCATCCTCTCATCTCCATGCTTAGTCTCAGGGAGAGCTTCTCTAGGGCGAGTCCAGAGCTTTGCAGATGCTTCAACTGCTGCAGCCCTTCAAGGCTTCCCAAGTATTTCCCATTGCAGCAAACTGCGGCACATCATCGATGAGATGGTGACTACGGAGCGGGAGTACGTGAGGTCACTCTGCTACATCATCGATAGCTACTTCCCTGAGATGGAGCGCCTAGACCTGCCCCAGGACCTGCGTGGGAAGCGCAGTGTCATTTTTGGGAACCTGGAGAAACTCTACGACTTCCACAGCCAGTATTTCCTGCGAGAGCTCGAGAGCTGCTGCAACCACCCACTGCGGGTCAGCCACTGCTTCCTCCGACACGTAAGGCACTGGCACCTTCCCCTGGGACTGGGCTCCTCCTGACACCACTTGACTCCTATCTCCAGTGGTGCTTATACATTTGGCTGCTCACCTTCCTGTGGCTTCTTGGGAGGGGGAGACCTACCCTGTGCTGGTCTGCCTTGGCCCCTGCCAGCTCAGGTGCTAGTTTGGGCTGGGATTAAAAAGTCCTGGCAACTTTAGGAGTAGGAAGAACAAGAACATTCCGCAGTTCTAAATGAACTTGACGCAAAATCATTCCGGGTTT
>JANHFX010000834.1:0-11391 GCA_027560015.1 Chloroceryle amazona | reverse complement strand
TGGCCCGGGGGGGGGGGGAGGCGGGGGAAGGACGTGGGACGGCCTGGGGCGGGCGGGGCCGCCCGCTTGTCCCTGGCGCGTGCCCCTCGCTCCAAGGTCGGGGACGCGGCGCTGCCGGAGCCGCCCGCATCACTCGGCTGCTCTTGCTTAATGGTGGCCACGCGGGCGCAGGCAGCGAGGAAGCGGCTGCCTGAGTGGTAACGGCTCACGAGGGAGCTGCTGAATTATTTAGTGGCCAGTAAGTGAATCAGCCATTGGGAGTCATTCAGCTGCAGCCGCTTCAAAAACAAGAAGGGAAGGAAACCCAAACCAACGGCGCTTTGCAGCAAAGCCGTCGACGGGCGCTGGCGCGGCGGTCCCAGCGCGCGGCCCTTGGCAAAGGCACCGGGAGCCGCCTGAAAATCCGTTCTTGGCACCGGGCGCGCGCGGCGCTGGATTAAACAGCTCATTATTATTTGCTCTGGAGTTCATTAGTATTTGCTTTGCAGTCACGTCCGGAGGCCAAAAGCGGGACCGCGCTGGGTGCTGAGCAAACATAAAAGGCTGGGAGGCTGCTGGGGCTGCCGACGGACTCGGCAGCGGCGCGAGGCGAGCGTGGCTGTGGCGGGAGGCTCCGGCTGGAAAACCGACCCCAAAACAGGCAGCGGGGGGAGGAAAAAAACAGGGGCCGTTTCACAGCCTTGCCTCCGTCAGCAGCTCAGCCTCGGCACCTCTTCGTGAATTAGGGATTTTGAAAGATGGCCAAAGGAGCTGAAGGAGCAGGGAGCTGGAGTGCGTTAGTGGGGCCTCCCTGGTGGCCTCCCCAGCGGAAGGGGGCAAAGGCAGGCTGGTGGCTGCTGAAGCCTCTGTGAGCCCCTGTTTCAGGTTTGCTCGAGGTTTTCACCTTGGCAAGCTCAGGCACCTTATTCTTCCAAAACTCTGCCAACTATTTATTTATTTTTCCTATATTTCAAAATACTACACTCTCTATTCCACCAAAAGCAATCCCACCTAATACCTTGAGCATATTACAGGCAATACATATTCCTTTAAGAAAAGTTAACAACATTCTAAATGACCTCATGTTATATTCTCTTCGGTGCACATCACCCCAGAAGTGGAAAGATTTAACTCATTTAGCAGACACATACATATTGGACTGCTTCAGTCTCATTTAGAGCTCTGGCAGTGGTAGGTCTTAAATGTATCAGGAAATGCAGATATGCTGTCCAAAAATATCTACAATGCTTTGTTTTCTTCATTCAAGATTTCTGAAAAACAGCAAGCTTTCATATTCAGAAAGTCACTTCTGCATTTGGCTGGAACAATAAAACAGTTTCCCCAGAGCCTGAGGAGAACCTGGGTTGATCCTGCCCCCCCAAACTGGGGCTGAGTCAGCTGAAGGGTGGTGGTGCCCGGCACACGAGCTGCCCTACAGCATAACCCAGCATGGGGGCTGATGAAAAAGCAAATGAGAACTTCTGGCACAGTGTTCGTGACTCCAAGGACAGCATTAATACCACAGTGTTAGACAAATAAATCAATCAATTTAGCCAGCAGAATCTTAAATACACCGTGGATGCTGGACTGGAAAAAAGCATGGAAAACAGCTCCAATATCACAGAACTGTAGACTGGTTTGGGTTGGAAGGGATCTTAAAGATCATCTAGTTCCAAAGCCCTGCGGGGAGCAGGGACATCTGCAACTAGAGCAGGTTACTCAGAGCCCCATCCAGCCTGGCCTTGAATGTTTCCAGGGATGGGGAATCCACAAATTCCCCGGGCAAACCCTCAGTATTAATTTCTTCTTTATTTCTAATCTAAATCTCCCCTCTCTTCCAGTTTGAAACCATTACCCCTTGCCCTATTGCCATGCTCCCTGATGAGGGGTATAACACAGGAACACAGTATAATACAGTATGGAAGCTTCAGAGGGTGGGTGTTAAGAGCTCTCTCTGCTGAGGGCTGCGTTCCTGGGTGCCCTGCTTCTGCCTGGCCGAGGTGACACAGAGCAGGAGAGGGCGAGCGAGCAGCCAGAGCTCTGTGAGGCGGCACCTCTGACACACACAGGCTGATAACTTTGCCCCCAGACTTCTGCTGGCCTGAGTCAGGGACTTTCTGTAATAACCCAAGTAGCAAAAATTGCATCAGGGGTGATCACCCGTGCTTGGTGGTGAGGACACGGCAGCAGCGGTGAGCCCAGCCCCCTCCTCCAGCGAGCCTTACCCAGGGTCGATGCAGTCCTGGATATCTGCCACCCAGGAATGCTTCTGCAGGGAGTCGATGGTCTCCAGGATGTACTCGGCCCCGTTCTCCACCTGTGGAGAATGTGGGACAGTGTCAGGCTGTGCCAGAGTTCCCGTCCCCACCCTGGGGCAAAGCACACCTTGTAGCCCAGATGGACCCCCCTATTCACCTGCTGCTATTAAATAGCACCTCATCTGAACAGAGGGATGGGTAACTGTTCCCTCCCAGCAATGGGATGCTGAGGGGTGACCCGCAGAGATGCTTTGGAGTGTCCAAGGGTGACCCCTGAGCACAGCCAAGGCTTGGAGAAAAACCCTCACCCCACAGCTATCAGCAAATTACCAGCAAAAATGATCAACATTGTTATTATATAAATATATTATAAAACATTTTCAGCAAATGCATCACAAAGTTTTCACAGCATCCATGGCAAAGCCACACCTTGCATTGGGGGTGCACAGCACCGTGCACCAGCACCACCAGCATCCCACACCTCTGGGGTGCCTCAGTGTCCCCCAAACCTAGCTCAGGTAGAGCAGAAGCCATGCTGTGCTCTGCCCCAAAACCCAGGGATTTAAAACCTGTCCTTTTATCTTTTCTGCCAGCTGGTCCACGAGGCTTCTGATTTCCGATTGCACTGGGGGTGGGAGAGAGATCCACTTCAAACAGGAAAAACAAAATAAAAATCAGGATGCAAACGAGCCTCCAAAATTACAAGGAGCTGGGCCTTTCTGGGGCCAGGGAGTACGCAGAAGCCCCAGGTCAGCAGGGGTCAGAAGCCAGCCCAAGAGATGCTGAGTGACTCCGGCAGCTTTCCCCGCATCCCTCCCAGACCCCTTCCCAGCGCGTCCCTGAGCTGGCGGAGCAGCCCTGACTCCGGGAGGGTGTAGCAGCGCTGGCTGAGACACCCTCCCAGCAAATTACATTGATCACAAACGACTCAGTCACTGTCCTGAAAATAAGCACAGGGCAGAGCCCAGTACCTGGGCTGGGGCTGAGCAGCACCCGGCTGCAACCTGGGGCTGTGCACGGGCCACCCTGCCCTGAGCAGAAGTGGAGGGGAGCAGCAGAGATCCCCCCCCTAAGTTTTATTTAACCAGAGCAAAGGAGCCTCTCTGGCTTATTGAAGGCAACTGCTTCTCACGCAGGGCATGACAGCAAGCGAAGCACGTGCAAGGCTCGGGTGTTTTGCAAGTGCCTGCTTGTGCAATGGAAAAAAAAATGCACGTGCTTGGTGTCTGATAGGCAGTGGGGACGTGCTGCTGGCTAATTTTTAGACAACTTAGCAGAAACTATTCCGGTGTGGCCTCCCTGAACAAGGCAGAGGCTTTTTCACCCATCATAACCTGCCAGAGTGAGACACGTCGCGTCTGAAGCTTGAGATCGGGCTCAACATCAGCCCGGCATATGGGAAGGCAGCAGGGAAACCTCAGCACCCAGCTCGCTTTTCTTACCCCTCTAATCCATACCCTGACACCACGGGGTGCTTCACCCCCTCTGTGGGTCCAGCCAGCCAAGGGGGAATGCAAAAGAGCAGCTGGAGGATGTCCCAGCAAGAAGGGCTGGGGCAGAAAATGAGCATGAAAATAAAGGACATTGGGACCAGGGGAAAAGCATCCCGTGCCAAGAGCTGGGAGGGGAGGTCAGGTCAAAGGCTGGCCGGAGCAGCAGGAGAGGGGCAGCAGGAGCCCACAGAGCGAGCAGATGGCCTCCGTGCTGCAGTCGCTGCCTCGGGTCGCTCAAAGGATCAATTGCAATCAATTAACATCATGGCAGGGTAAGTGCCCTGGCCAGAATGGGGCAGGAGCTGTGTGGAAGGTACCTGGTAAATCAAGTCCTTGCAGACCAGCAGGTTGGGAGCATTCCCCAGGTTCAAGAGATGGTTGAAGCAGTCGCAGAACCATTAGTGGTGGGAGCGTCTGGCTCCAGAAGATGAGAAGAGGCTGAGCCCTGAGCTCTCCTCCAGCAGACAGAGAAACCAACCCTCCACAGGCACCCAGAAAACACCCTGGAGCTCAATCCTCCCCAGAGGGGAGGAAACCAAACCCTGTCGAACTCATCTGTTCATGACAGCCCGCGGGACAAGGAGAAGCAGTGTCACAGCCGTGGCGGTGGCTGCACTTCAGACATGGATGTGACACTCCAGCGAGCAGGGTAGCAAGACACGGCTGAGATGAGACTTGCAAGGGGATCTAGAAAATATGACCAGAAGTAGCAGATGAGCCGTATTCCAAGAGCAGTTATGGATGGTCAGTGGGTTATCAATGTCTACGATCAAAGCTGAGGGCTCAGAGGCCCCTTCACATCAAGGACTCCCTCCATGCATGCTGCTCTTCAGCAATGATTAGGACAAAAGCAAAGTGAGGATGCCTAATCAATTCATGGATGACACCATGTTGCAAGTGTGTTGGAGGATGAGGCAAGAATTCAAATGAACTTGTCAAGGCTGAGAAATGCTCAGTGGAAGAAAAAAGCCCGAAACCAGCCTCCTGCTGAAGGACATGGGCAAGCTCTGGGTTCACACTGATCACTGTGGGTATCTGGCCTGGGGAACCACAACCTGGGAGCAGTTCTGCAAAAAGCATCGAGGAGTGACACCAGCCACAGACTGCATCTGAGTCAACGTCATCATCGGGGTACGAAGAAAGCAACGGGATCGACTTGGGCTGGATAAAGAGGAAGAAGAAAGGAGAAGCTATCAAAGGAGAAGCAATCCTTCCCATCCTCTCCTGCCCACAGCCCTTGGGAGGGCCTTGAGCTGCTCAGTCTGGAGAGAAGAGGACATTATGAAGTTGGTCTCTGAGGCCCAGAAGATAGCAGATGAATTAGCCTACACGTCCATGGTGGACTGGCCACAGCAGAGGTTGAGCTCTTGAGGGCAGGGAGGATGCCCTGGAGGAGTCTTCCAGGAGAATGAGTGGGACCTTTACAAGGAGCCAGGTTTGGGGGACAGTGATTGCCCATGGGACCATGTTCTAGGAACCAGGTGGGCTATCAGGTTTCCATAAAGCCAGGCTCAATTTTTTCCCCCCTTTGCTTTCGCAGTTTTCTAAGCAGGTTCATTCAGGCAGGAAGCCTGGCCTCTCCACCCTGCCTTTCCCACACACTTTACAGAGAAGCATCAAGGAGAGAAGTGGCTTTTTAGCAGAGGCAGGACACAGAAACCCTCAAAATGCTGGTGTTCCCCCGCTGCACACGTGCCATCTCCCAGGCAGGCTTGTCCAACAGCTCTGATGGAGAGCCCGAGTCCGTTAGCACAAGCGGGCAGGCACAGCCTCATTGTCTGGAGAGAAATGTCATCTCCAATACCACATCCATCATCGGGGCAGCTCATCCCTCCCCGCCCTACCCAAAGCTGTGACCCTGCGAAACTCAGCCCCGATCCACTGCGACAGGGCTGCTGCCTTCTGGCAGAGCAGGAGGGAGCATTAAGCTAATGAACTACACGATATGGAAAACTCTTTCTGGAGAGAGACTCTCAGTCTCTCCTCATGCCCCCAGACCCATATGGGGTGGTTGATCCCCAGGAGCTCAGCGGCCCCTCGCAGCCATTCCAGTCACCCCGTGTCAATGAAACTGCCACCACGTGCCACAGATCCAGGGCAGCAGCAGACACAAAACCACAGGCAGCCACACCACAGAGCATTTCCCTTCCAGGTTGTCCCTGGACACCAGTTTAACCCATCTCCTGGTGACACGGAGACACAAAACCCCACGGAGAAACCCAGGCAAACAGCTCCATCCCCAGATACCTGGGCATCAGGTGGAGGTTGCATCATTTTAGGGGAAAGGGAGGGGAGTGGGGAGGCAGGGACCCCATGGGGACCATAGCGCTGCTGGCACCTCAGCTCCAAAAACCAAGGCAACGATTCCCTTGGGGACTGAGCCTCCCTGCTGGGGGGCTGGATGTGGCCACAGGGTGGGTGTCCATTGTGATGCTCGCTCTCACCTTGAGGACGAAGGTGTTGTCTTTGTCAGGCATCTCCAAGGGCATGGTGGTGCGCACCTCGATGATGGCTGACAGAGGGATGCTCACCTTGGGTTTGGAAGCCTGGGAAAAGAAAAACAAAACCAAACAAAAATAATGAAAAGAAATCAATAGATTAAAAAAAAAAAAAAAAAAGTCACTCAATTGAATCAAACTCTCCCAGGGGATGATGCAGCGGGGCTCTCAGAGGCAAGATCATGGCTCAGCCTGCGTGGTTATTACAGAGGGGAGGAAAAAAAGCATCGATTTCCTTCACATGCCTGGTAACTCCAAGCTCTTTTAAATAAAGCAAGCAGAGGTCTGGTGGAAGAGAGGGACGTTAGTGCATCAAGCTGCCAAGCCTCTTCCTTGCTCCAGCACAGGCTGATGTGCCAGCTCTGCCAAAACCATGTATTCCTCTCCCTTTTAAGCCCTCTCCTGATGGAGATGTGCTTATCAGACAGGGGACGCTTCCCACGCGGGAAGCAGCCCGGGAGGACGCCCCGTTTCTCAGGGGCAGCATCTCAACCACGAAGCTACGACGCAGCAGCCTTAGCCACGCGGGGAATTTTAATTACATTAAAATAAAGAAAAATGAATTTCCCCTGGGGCCCCCAGCACCCGCTGGAGCCTCGATGAGGGGGCAGGACCCAGCGCCTCCCACTCAAAGTCTCTGCTGAGCAACAAATCCTCCAGATATTTGTTTTAATTATTACAAATCCCTACAAAGGAGCCCACAGAGCTGCTCCCCAGGGTCGGTCCCCTCGGGGGCTCCGGGATTCGGAGCATCGAGGCTGCAAAAAGCAGAAGTGTGATGTAGCAGCTAAAACCTGCACCTGGTGCCTTGGGCTTGTGGGGTGGGATGAGGCTGACAAGTGTCAGGATGCAGGTTACCGACAGTGGGACCTGTTCCAATTTATTTTGGGGGTGGGAAATAAAAGAAAAAAAGAAGAAAATCCAAGACAGAACAGGAATTGCTTTTTCCTCTCCAGGACATTTATTTTCCACCAGCCTCAGGACCCCAGCGTTGCCTCAACGTGGAGCTCAGCCCTGCCCCGGGGAATTTCTCCCACTTGGTGCTCATGTGGGAGGAGGTCAGAAAGGAGGCAGCTGTTGCTTCAGAAGGAAGGAAAATAGGGTGTTCCTTCAGTGGTGACCCAGAGAAGGGGCTTCTCCAGGAGGGCTCTTCCCTTTAAGGATTTAAAGGCATGACTACAGTTTTTGTAGGGCCTAGGCCAAAACAAAGCTGTGGGCTGCTGGAGCAAGAAGCAGTGTTCCTCCAGCTGTGCCAGACTGCTGCCACTTTTCCAGCTGAATCATTTGTCAGATGGAAATCAAGATGGGATGAGGGGAGAAAGATGTAAACCAACCCAGGGTGTGATTATAACCCAATGTGCATAAAACTTACCATGAAATGATTTCAAAATGGATTGTTAGAGGCAAATGAAGATACGTAACAAAAAGAAAAAAATAATTAAAACGAAATCCCTCTATGAGCCCTCTCCTAAATGTTTTCAGAGCAGCAGTTGCTCCATTTTAACCTGAGTTTATTGTCCCTTCGGTGTGGCTGCGACGCCCCGTGCAGCCAGGATGCTTTCCCTGGCTCCTGCGTGCCCCCTGCCACAGCGGTTTCCATCCAGCTGGGTTTTGTGCCATCCCTGAGCTAAGGAAGCCCCTGAGCCAGCCACCAGCGACACACCATCCATCCTGGTGCTGAGCCCTCCGAGATGTGCTAGAGTTTCAACTCATGGCTTAGATTTTATCAGGAAAGATGCGATGGTTATGCGAGGCACAGGGACTGACACCAACAGTGCCAATGTTCCTTTTGGCCTCAGAAAAAATAGAAAATGCTGTTTAAAACCATGAACTATCCTGCTGTGTCTATGGTTAATGTCTGGAGCCATCCCTCTACCAAACTGAGGGTTACTGGGGGTTTGGAGCCTCCCCGAGACCCATGGAGCTGCAGCCCCGGGTCGATGCTGGCGCAAGGGCTCTTGTTGGCCCAGCTCTGCTACCAGGGACTGAAACACAAGTGGGAAAGTCCTGAAGAAGATGAAGTAAATGAGATTTTCCTTCCCTAGGTTTTCAAATACCTGGAGATTTCATTACCAGCCCATACAGCTTGGGAAGCCCCAGGGATCTTGGGCCCCCTGCTCTGGGCAACCCCAGTGGAGCCAGGCGGTTGGATGAGATGATCTCCAGAGGTCCTTCCAACCCTCACCATGCTGGCATCCTGTGAACAGCTTATTATTGCCCCCTGAGAGCAGAACGCGCCGCGCAGATGAGGCACAATGACAGTGCTGGCACCGGGGAGGGTTCGGCAGCACCATGCAGCCCTGTGCTCAGCCAGCCCTGGGGTGAGGAAGATGACACTGAAGGTCTCATAATCCACATGTCTTGAGCAAACCACTCCACCACTCAGCCTTTCCCCCAGGAAAACAGGGACCGTGTCTCCCTGCACCGTGTGCAGGGGGTGTGTGTGAGAAGGAGAGGGTGGATGTGCTGAGGATACACCACAGTGAAAACCACCGGCTCCTGCTTTTGAGCCTTCTGTTGAAGTTACAGAATAACAACAGATGTAGGCAAGGGAACATGATACTGGGGGTACTAACCATCATCATCATCATCATCATCTCAGTGCTCAGTGTTCTCCTGCCCAGGAGGGTACGTAGCTGGGAGGAGAGCTGCAAAACCAACCCACAGTAGCGATGCTCCAGCCCTGGAAGGCATCACTGGCAGTTTCTGTCCCCATCACCAAAAGCTGCACTGGGGGGGCCTTGCAGATACTAAATTATTCCAAAGGAATTACCATTTTTAAAGAAAAAAACAAGCTGCTTTCAGAAAGTGGACTACTGACCCTCTGTGATGTAAAGCACAAAGCTCAGGCAGCAATCCCAGCTGCACCAGCTGCTGATCAATCATGTCTGCAACATGCTAGGAAGAGTTAAAAACCCTCTGGATGCCATGGACGCTCCATGTCTTCTGGTGGAATCAGCTTTTCCACCAAGATTGATGGTATCTGGGGGTCAATGGACCAGGTAGAGGCTTCTCCCAAGGGCTCTGGGGAAGGAGGGAGCCAAGCTCCAGTGAACAGTGGTAATCTGGGCTTACAAGTTAGATGGGTTTCAACCACATTGTCCCATCCATTTGCATCTCAGCCACATGGCACCAAATCTCCCCCTGGACCAGCGCTGGATTTCAGCTCAGCAGTGGAAATAAGAAAAACTCCAAGCAAAGCCCAACCGCTGCTTCAACGACTCAGAAAAAAACAAGAGTGGAAGAAAGCCAGGACTTACCTTCGGAGGGACGTAAAACTCAAGCAGGAACCTCTCTCCTTCCACCTTCACTGCTTTCCGGAGCAGGAGGCGGCACTTCTGCCACTGTGAGCTCCCCACACAGTTCGTGTCGTCAGCCACCATGTAGCGCAGCGTCCCCTCCCTCTGGATGTCCACCAGCTCCACCTTGGAGGAGGGCACCTTGGACAGGCGCAGCTTGTGGGTCCATTTCTCACGGGGGTCACCGGGCTCCTTGCCCCCAGATGGACACAGCTCCCGCTCGGCTCTCCTGCCACCCGGGGCAGCCTCGGCGCCCGGCTCTGGAGAGGACTTGCGATGCCACATCTCCTTCATACCATCCACCACGCACAAGCTCATGTTCCTCAAGGAGAAGCCTTTCTTGAACTTGGGCTTGGTGGCAGCATGGATGGAGACGTCCTCGGAGCTGCGGGACTGGCCGTAGGAGGACACCTTGCGTGCCTGCGCCTGCTGTGCCGGGCTCAGGTACCGTCCAGCACCCAATGGGGTGTCCATACTGTCCAGGGACTCTGTGGATGTCTCCTCCTTCCTTGGGGTGACCTCACGCCCGTAAGGGACGTGGCAGTTCTGCAGCCCCACGAAGGGCACGATGTTGTACTTGGTGGGAGAGTCAGACACGAACACCCGGCTGACCTCCAGGCTGAAGATATCCAAGAAGTTGGCAGCAAAATGGTGGGAGAAGGAGGTCTCCGCCCCGGGGGTGTCGTAGTGGGGGTTCTCCTTCAGGAACTGGCAGAACTTCTGGGCGAAGTCGACGGCGGCCGCCTGGGCGTGCAGCTCGCAGAACTCCCTCCAGTCGGGGAGCGGGGAGGAGGGCTCCTGGCACAGGGCATCGCCGTTCATGGCTGCCCCATTCCACCTGCCGGCGGGCTGCGGGGACAAGGGGCAGCGTCAGCGTGGCTGCAGGCAGGGGCCAGGACACAGGCAATCCTCCCTGTGCAGCCGTCCCCCCACCCCTGATGCAGGAGCAGTTGGCAGCCCCGGTGCGAAGGGAAGCGCTGCGGGAAAGCGTTTTTGTGCCGTTCCCCTCCACCTCGTATGCTGGAAAAACTCTTGGCCCCAGCAGCAGCCATAAATTGTACTTACTTTACGATTATGACCATGCAAAAGCATTATTGATTTCTCATAAAACCGTTAAGGAGTCCCCGACTGGAGGAGCCCAGGGGATTTGCTTTCAGGATTTATCTGCCCGGGCACAGCAGCAGCTCTCCCATGGGGGGAGGCAGCAGCGGGTGTCCCAGAGGGGTCCAGATGGGCACACAGGGCAGCACCCTCCCCACACACCCAGTAGATGGTCCCTCTCCTTCTTCATCCGTATTTCTGCCCTGACCCTTTGCCACATCAATTTCAGGGATTTTTTTGTTTGGTTTTGTTTGGCTTGGGTTTTTTTGTTTGTTTGTTTGTTTTGGGTTTTGTTGTTGTTGTTTTGGTTTGGTTTTTTTAAGAGACACAGATCTTGCTTCTTTGGTTGGCAAAGACAAGCCTGAGGTGTTCCACCAAAGCTGCTGGTTCCCAGCAGCCCAGACCTTCCTCATCCAGGTGACATCTCACCTGGGACAGGCACCACTCTCATGGCCTTACGGCCGTAGCTGAGCCCTCCCCATTCTGTCACATCTCCATCAGACCAAGTGGAGCAGGAGCTCAGCCCCTATGCCTTGTCCTCCTCGCTGTGGTGTAATGGGTAACACGGGGACAGGTCCTCAGCACAGGCCGACGAGAGGGCAGAATCATGGAATCATTCTGGTTTGAAGAGACCTTCAAGATCAAGTCCAACCATTCCCCCAGCACTGCCAGGGCACCACTGACCCCTGGCCCTCAGCTCCACAGCTTTGAAACCCCTCCAGGGATCACAGGGACTCCCCCCCTGCCCTGGGCAGCCTGGGAC
>JANHFX010000829.1:20361-41049 GCA_027560015.1 Chloroceryle amazona | reverse complement strand
CTGGACGGTAGGGAAGCGGCAGCCGCGCTCCGGCGCTGAGGGGAGCGGCGGGAGGCTCGCAGTGGCACCAGGCACAGTTCGGCTCTAGACCGAGCCGTGGCCCACGCCGCGCCCGGCCGTCGCTCCCGCCTCATCGCGGTCCTGCCTGGGGGCTGTCTTGGGGAGATGCTGCTAAACTGGCAAAGCCCCCAAACCGCGCTTGTTAACTTGTCATTAAGGTACTACTCAGCCAGGACATCAGTATTTCTGCAGGTAAGGTCACACTGTGAAAAGCTAAGGTAAAGCCATAGTAATAGTGATACCTATTCAGCATCGAGCCATTAAAGACATTTGGAGACCATTATGAGAGACAGATTAGACTAAATGTAATCCTGTAACAATTTACAGAATATTTATTTCTCTGAACACGTGGACTGGAGACACCAAAGTTCAAAACCATTTTACTTAATGTTATTTGATGTACAAACTAAGCAGTGCTCACAATACATTAAAACTGTAAATATTTAAAGCATAGACCATCATTGGATGGGATTTCTGTCTCCAGCATCCTGCCAACTCTATTTAAGAGCTCAAAATTGCTCTGCTCTTGATTTATATGATGAATACCAACAGTACATGTAATATGACTGTCTCCAATATATGCAAGTCCTTTGCACCCTAGTTTAGCTAAAGAAATAACTTAGTATAAAAAGTTATCCAGGCATCATCTATTCTGGCCATTAAGACAAACATGTAAGCAATGCCTAAATCAGACTCTCAGGCATATACCAGTACTTCTACCCTGCACTGCTGCTTGGGAAGGTCAGTGGACTCATGTATTCCATCTTCTGTGTAGAAGGACACTAAAATAATTAGCAGAAGACTTCTTACTCAGCAGATTTTACTTGTTTTTATGTGTAGCATGTAAGTCTAGAGTAAAAGAACAGAAGGATAAAGAAGTCTATGAGCTCTAGGCTTTTCAGTTAGATCAGTTATAAAGGAAGGAGGTGGAGAGGTATTTGTTCTGCTTCTTATTTTTTGGTCCATACTGATGCCATTTAATTTCAGCAGAAGGCAGTTGCCCTAAGTTCTCCCTATAGGCAATGGAAAGAAATGGGCTGCTCTTGAGGGTTCACTTAAGATCTGGATAGTTGTTTTGAGAGTTTTTTTTCTCTCTAATGATGGAAAGGCAGGATACAGGTAAACCAAGCAGGAATTTCACTTACATGATTCAATTACATTCTCAAAGGTGGTTAAGGGAATATCTTCATACAGATATTTGCATTCTTTGCATGGATAGATGCATGCCTACACGGTGGGTGCAACTTCATTCATGGTAGCAAAAGTAAAGCAGGGAAAAGATGGCTCAAAAAAGCCTTTTTACAGATACTATTTCTTCATATTTACAGATCACCTGACAGTACAATTTTCAGCTGGATTAGACATGAGCACACAGCTGTAGGTCTCTGGAGTAGAACAAAACAGTGTTGATGCTGAACCTATGCTAGCTATATGCTGGTTGAACCAATGGTATTTTACTCAGTGCAGATAGAGTATAAATGGTGTGAAAGCATTATATCAGACCTATAATAATGTTTGCAAAAAAGTTTTTTCCATTTTAAGCCAATCTGAACTGACAAAGTAAGTTTATATTACACACTTTATAGTTCTGTCACCTGCTACTAAATGCAAGGTTTAATTTATCACAATATATTGTGTATTAAGATGCCATGGTTTGTTAAGTCATGAGTTATGTTGCTTCTGTGTGTCAAAAATGAAGATTATGTTAAAATACAGTTTACAAAAGTTAGAACTAGAAAGGATATCTGCTGGTGAATCCTGGAAGTGATTGTTAAAAGAAAAAAAATTGTTAGTTGTCGTTCATTTAAATATAATATTTGTATATGATGTCAACATGTATCTGTCACTTAAGTTAACAAGCAATAACTGAGGCTGCTTGTATGTTAAAGATTTTTTTTACCTCTGCACACCTGTTCTCTATGTATTAAACTTCAGGATGCTCCATCTATAAAAGATTCCTTGTCAGGCAGAGGAAGCAGGGATTCAACCAGTGATCCCTTGGGTGCCTTTCCCTGCCTCCATTTGAGGCATTGTGTTAGTACTGCAAATTAGTTAATTGCAAACACAATGTCTACAAAGCCTCCTGGTATTTACACTAAGAACAGAATTGCCCCTAATACACAGATGTGACTGGTAAGCTCATGGAAAATTACTGAGTTTTGGAGATTGGGTGTTGGCGATTTAGTTTTGCCCTCGTCCTGCTGACATAAAGATAAAAGCTTGCACTCTCCTAAAGTTGTAAAGTCAGTCCAGTCAGTTAATCCGCAATGTGCAATGGAATGTGATGCAGAGGTTAGCAAGCCAACACTTGGCCAAGCTCATCTATCAGCACAGCAGCACTGTACAGAGAAGTCCTGACACCTCGCTGCCATGTCAGTGCCTGAGCCAAAACTGACAACCCTCCCAGCTGGGCTTTGTGGCCTCCAAGTAGCTTTACACTGCTATGTCTGGTATGTGAATGGGCACAGTTGCACACTGCTCCTTCTTCTTGTTGGAAAAGCATCCTCACAACCTGCCCAAAGGGCAGTGCTGAGACGTTGGGTTTGTCTTTTCAGGATGCATGGTATGAGAAATGAATTAATGGAGGAGAAATTATAATGAAAAATAATCTACTAGAAGTAGGAATTGTTAAAAAACCCTTCCTCTCCACATGAAAACCACAATCAACTCTTACATCCACAAAGCTTTTTGTTGTCCTATGAAATCAGATTTCATCTACTGAAATGTTGGTGTGCCATCAAGAGAAGATAACTATGGAAGGAAATTTCAGTCTTACCTTCCATTAATTCTTTCCCTGTACCCACCATATTTGACAATGCAATGAGTCTTCATTCATCCACTTATTAAAATAAATAGAATTATAGCTGTAATCCAATTGCAGAAGTCAGTGCTATTTAATGTAATAGGAAGGTACTTTTTTGAAAATTTGCCCAAGCCAATGAAGCAATGAAAGGAATACAAAAAATGTAGGTTCAACCAGTATATGTTGTTGTATGTTTTTTAATTATACAAAAAACCACTTCCCACTTCTCTGGCATTAGCATGAAGTTCAAGGTAGAAGAAAGGAAATCTTTGGTTGCACTAAACAAGCAGGGTTTTCTTTCCTTTTGTATGTCTAGTTAAGCAAGCCCAGGCCAGTAAAAAATGGCAGTCAGAAAATGGAGGATAGCATTTTGAGATGTATCTTATTTGGTAGGAAAATGTTATGAGCTTACTTACCAAATGAGCTAATAAAGATGTCAGTGATAGTAATGTTTCATTTAAAGAAGTTTTTTGTATACTTTACGGGGGAATCGAGATGGCGTTTTACTTTTGTAGGAACAGAACTGGACCATTGACTTCTAGTTTGGAGGACTATATCTCTGGAGTACAATAAGACTACTGAAAAGTCTTACATTATATATATATGCACCTATTAAAGCCTTACGTTGCAAAGCAGACCATCTATCATTCTTTAAAGATAATTTCAAGAAGGAATTTACTACTTTTTATTATTATGGCAATGATGTCTCTGGTAGCTTTGCAAATACAGAACAGGGCAACAAAGACAAAGAAAGCCTGTAGAACTGAAGAACTGTAATTTTTAACCTTTCCTCCGTTTTGTTCAGGGTATTCTAGAGCGCTTGGATGCTGGAGAAATTGTGATTGGAGATGGAGGTTTTGTCTTTGCTCTTGAAAAGAGGGGATATGTAAAAGCTGGGCCTTGGACTCCTGAAGCAACAGTAGAACACCCAGAAGCAGGTCAGTTTGACTAGGAAATAGTAATCCTGTATTGAATGTAAACATGGTTGACTAAATGATAAATATAAAGGAACTTGTAGTAGGTTTTTAATAGAAGTGTTCTTTGACACTGTAGAATTGAACTGTTAAGAACAGCATAGGAACCTATAGAACAAATGCTTATCTTACTCCTTTTACTTGCTCTTAACACTGGCCAAAAGCAATTGTCTGGGTAAGAATATGAGCAGTGCAAACAGGCAGTGTTACCTCTCTAGAATGCTCTTCAAGCCTTCAGTAATTTTCAGTCCAGGGACTTTTTGACCCCAATATAGTACCTTTGTCTTTAATAGCATTCAATGATTTCTCTCTCATGGATTTGCCCAGTCTGACCTTGAGCTGATATAAAGCTTGTAATTTAAAAAACTCTTGTGAAAATATTTTGGCAGTTAAATACCTGCTTTGTTATGTCCTAGTCACTCTAGGACTTTTTATTTTGTTATAAATTACTGTAATTTGTTTATTAATTTTTGGGAAAATAGCTGCTTTTATTAAACAAGGGAATGGAAGTATTTAATATATCTGCCTTCTCTGTAAAATGGGGAATGATAAAACTCATAAGAATCTATGAACTGATATAAACATTTAATGGAGTAACTGTTAAAGTGGATGGACACAAAATGGGCAATTATTCCGTTCCTTCCAGCATAAAGATGATAGTTTATAGCATAAATAGTGCAAAAGCAGATGTTATCTCTATTACCTATTTATGTACGCTTCATTACAAGAAAGCATTTGCCCTGGTAATATCATGTGCTTTTAATTCCAGAAACTAATTCAGAATACTCTGGTGGAAAAAATGTCTTTGTTCCGTTTTAAGCATTTGCCCTTCCAAATTAGTTGGTTTTGGAAGAGGAGGGGAAGAAGGAGAGAGATCTTAGCCCTCTCTATTATACTGCTTTGTACACTTAACCTATTTATTCACCTAATCCTTCTCAGTCTTCAAGTATCACTTGATGTGTAGCATGCCTACCGTAGTGTCAAAGACAACCTTAGATAATGAAGAATTCCAGCAAAGGTTTAAAAGTTAATGACCTAATTTGCTGACTTTCATCTCCCAAAAAGACATCTCATACCTTTCTCTCCACCTCTGCCTTTGTCTACCACTACACATTCCATCTTTCCATCATAGTGCTTACCCTATGCTCTTTATTTCCCCTTTGCTTACTTATTTTGCACCTCACAAGCCACTGACCCTCTTCATATGTCCTTTCAGGAAGTGCAGGTCTCACTTGGGGAATGCAAGATGTTGTCTTAAATTGGCACACAGTTTTGCTTTAAATGAGTAATCATAGGTTAAAATGCATCCTTACCAGAGCTGCTGCTGGTTTGGTAGAACATAATTGTTCATGTCTGTAACATAGTTATAAAATTTTACAGTGCCTTACAGTCACTAAGCCCTTTATAGGCTATTTATCATTACATCCTTCACTGGAAATGTTTAATTTCTTTTTGTGCAGTGTTCTATCTCCCCGCCATTGCTGCTTTTGCTCTTGCATGCTCAAAGATCATATTACTTTGAAAGCAGGTGTAAAGAACAGAAGGAGCAACTGGCTGAGCCAGCTGGTGTAAAAAACATTCAACTAACACATCTTCTTGTCTTTGGAAGGAAGGAATAGGAGGGAGGTTCTAAAAATGCAGCAAGGAAAAAAAACAAAACCAAAAAACCCAAACAAACCTAAACCCAACCACCTACTTCAAGAACATTATCTGCATTACAAGAGAGGAGAAGAATGCCAGACTGACAAATTTAGAAATGGAATCTAAATATTTCTTCTCAGACAGATCAGGTATTGCTCAGTAGTGAGCAATATGTAAAGGCACTTACTGCCGCTACCTCCTGTTAACTTAAGTCTCTGTCTTTTGTATAATGTCCAATTCATGATGGATTTAAAGGAAAACTCAAGAATCATACATCTGTCTCCTAAAATACATCAAATTGTTAATTGTTTAGCCCCCCGTGTGGCTGTTATCCCCATTTCTTAAATGATGGAGGAAAACACAGCTTCAGTAACACACCAGAAGTGACACAAGAAGCAAATTACAGAGTGGTTTGGGGATTAGATAGTGCAGACTGCTGTGGACTTGATAATAGCAGCCATGTATTCTGGCAAAAACAATTTGCCTAGGGTTGAATGTGGTTCAGCCTGATACTTACAACACTGTTCTTTCCCTCAAAACATTGACCCATTCAAGAGTCTATTGTTCACATACCTGACAGTTTGGGATATGAGATTCCTTATTTATATGTGTTAGATTATGTTTCATTGCCTACCTGTATCCCCGTCCTTATTCACACAAATTCCAGGGATTCTAGAGCTACAAGAACCATATTTAAAGAGCACTAACTACAGGGGTAAACAAGTATGTTTTATTATGGAAATGTAATAGAACATTTGTGAAAATATTTGTAATTTTTTTTTTTCCATTTCCTGACTAGTTTTCATCAGTGATTTCTCATGTAGGAGAACAGAAAAACAAACTACAGAACACTAGAAACATAGCCCTTTTAGTTGGGATCAATAGCCTACTTCAGTGCTGCAGGAAAAAGATTTCTCCCTGCACTAGGAATAATTTGACTCTGCATACACATTGTAAGACTCAAATTTGATCCTGGTAGTTCAGGTATATTCTAGGGAGTTTTTGAACTGTAGCTCTGCTATAATCCACTTTTCCTGGATAGAGCTTCACTTTGTGACTGTTGGGATAAGAAGCATTGTGCTAAACCACAGTGTGGTTACCCAGGACTGTAACTAGAAACAGAATAATGTACTAGTAGAGAAAAGCGAGGGACACTATACTGTTGCTTCACAATGAAAGCAGATGTGCTTACATGTGTGCAGATAGACTCTAGCAACTCAACCCGCTGTTTGAGATTCTCTGGCATAGAAAGATGTGTTTGTTGCAGCTGAAGGGAGTAATTTTATACTTGTGACACATTCACACATTTCCCAAATGACACAGACTTTCTATAGACAATAAGGTATGGTAAATAAGGGCTTTGGAAAAACTTTTCCAAACATCTCCCACAGACACTGCTGTGTTCTTGCGTCTTGTGTATGGTAGCTAGGGAATAAATTATTCATGTGTTTGCTATAAGCTGTTGAGTATTTAGCTGTGTTTCACATGATCAGTAGTGTTCTAGAAATCACGATAATTATTTTTCTGTGAGTATACATATAAAATCAGTTGACCATTCCTGTTCTGTTCTTGTTGTGATGATTGCAGTGCAGTGCTTACAGCAGTGAAGACAGAACTACCATTCCGGAGCCTGCTCCCAAAAGCCTAATGTAGGGAATTTGTCCATTAAAAGTAATGCCAGCCTTTCCTTCAAAAGGCTTGTTGGCTTTATAGTAAAATCATCATGTGCTGACTTATGAAAATAATTATGTTGCAAGTCACTTTTCTGGAGCAACAAATAATCTTTTAATTAATTAATTTTAATTTATTTAGCAAAATAGAGCTTTGGTTTTGGCTGACTAGGTTCAGATAGAGTTTTGTAGGAGAAAACTAGAAAATACAAAATAGCAGAGATAATGGGGTACTGTATTCTTCCATATCAATATCATCTTGTCCCTTAATTTGTTGCCATAATACTTTCCTCAGTTTTCTTCTTCATAGTCTAGAAGCTAAGAAGATAAGGCTTTTTCATTTGATGATCTTTTTGTCTGGTATGCCTTGTTAATGCTTTCTTGTTTTTTTGTCAGATGTCTACTTTCCTTTCCTGAACTGCTATGCAGTTCTATAAAATTAATTTAGGAGGTCAGATGAACAGCAGAAAGTAGAAGACAGGCAAGGTGGCATGCAAAACTGAATGCACTGATAAACTAAACAGAAATCTTCAGTCATTATTAGAGAATAACTAAGGAGAAAGTTTTCTACCTAACGTTCTAAGAGTGAGAAGAAAGAAGTTCTTTGCAGGCTGGGGTAGTGCTGCTACTGTCTCCTAATGGCTCTTCTAGTAAACACAGTATGACATATTTTACAGTACCACTATTTCAATCAAAATTTAATTTTTGGGTAACAACCATAGTAGCAGTATTAAGTGTACCAACCACCTCTTCTTTATGTCTTTTAATTCTTTGCAGTTCGTCAGCTTCACCGGGAATTCCTCAGAGCTGGATCCAATGTTCTGCAGACTTTCACCTTTTATGCCAGTGAGGACAAACTAGAGAACAGGGGCAATTACGTAGCTGAGAAAATAAGTGTGAGTAAAACTCAGTTTTGATGGAGATATGAAATAAATGGATTACTTTTTAAAGGCTTAGAAGATTATCAAGTACTTCACAGTTTGTCATAACAGTTTTGTCTGTATCTGAGCACCAGATAATGAGATGATAAAATTTCACAGTCTGGAATAGCAAAAAAGGTGAAAATAATAACAAAATGGGGTAAGGATGAAGAGAGGAAAAAGGATGCCCACATCATATTTTTCCCATCTGAGGATATTAGTTTACTGGAGTTTTGATATAAATAGTACAGGGGAGCTAAATGCACAGAGAGCAAAATCAGTAAAAAAGGAGAAATGCTTTACAGAGAAACAAAGTGGCTGCAAAAAGTGGTGAAGAATCCTAGAGAATAATTAGAGGCTAATGAGAATGGAATGTTTTTTAGAACCATATCTTACATAAAGTAACAACTGAAAAATATAAGGTATATACCCTGTGGTCAATATTCCTCTTCTCATGTGTAAGGGTAATCTGTTACAGCAACAGAAGTACCGTGTTGGTGTTTTCTTACCCCTACACAAAGGAGCTGTCTGACGTTGGGTGTGTTCACTGCATGCAGGACCCAGGTCCACTGGGGCTTCTGGCACAAACATTTCTAGATAGTTCCTTTGAGATTAGAAGGTTTGCCATTGAGTGTTTTCTCTGATCCTTTCTTTTCCCCTTTGATCCTATTGTCTATTTCAACCTCTCCAAAATAGAGAAGATTCTTCAGAGGGCAGGGCGGAAGGAATATCTTTCTATCTGTGAAGATGATTCCAAGCCAGAAATTAGAACAATCTGGATGCTTGGGAAACACTTGAGGCTTAGTTAAGAGGTTATACCAAAATATCGTCTGTCCGAATGTATCTGAAATGCTGTATCTTTACATTCAGTAGATGCAACATTGAAATGCCCAAAGTGGTAGTCCCAAAATCAGTCTTGCTGCCATGCAAAATTATAAGAAGGGCTGGGAGAGCACCTGGTGTTGGGAATGCATTACCGCAGAGCTTTCATGATTGATTTGCTGCCAGTTGTAGAAGTAGGTTGCTCCAGGCTTTCACTGGTTTATGGTCCACCTCCTGGAATTCCCAACATGTACCTGAGCACAAGTGAAAATGGAAGGCAATCTGCTTTAAAAATCTGCTGGGTGTTTTGAGGCAGCCATGGAAAACTTCAGCTGAGAGAAACCTGTGTAGATTCTTAGTCCATGGGCTGCAGAGAAACCTGCTCTAGTAAGTGCTTGCTGTCTATCCCAAATAATAATTCTTTTCCCCAATTTTTTTTTTTCCCTACCTTATCCTCCTTTTCACATGCTGTTCTAGTCACCTTCATTTAGGTATAGATGGAATGTGTCTTTCAGTCTAGGTGATTAATTAATCATACAGAGTGATAAGTTTCCCTTTACTGTTCTTCAACTGGTAATTTTAACATTGGGTATTTAATGATATCTTTTCTTAAATGCCTTAAACAATTCTGTATGGATAATATATCTTAAGTTTTTTAAATTATCAAAATACTAAAATACATTACAAAAATAAAAAAAGCTATGAAAATACTATATATTTTGTTTTCTACTCACAAAATGTCAGAATGAAAGCATACCCTTAAGTGCAAATAACTCGTCTTCTAAGGGACAAAGAAAATTCCATTTCACACCAAATATTTGCTTTTTATAGACTATTTGTGTAGGATGTATTAAAGGTAATATGTTTTGTGATATTTGATAATATGATAACTTAGAAGTGGCAAGAAGTTTATTTCCTAATGTTTGTTATGTTTCTGAAAGATGCTCATCTTCCTAATCAATATGATTTCAAAATCCATTTAAATTATAAAATAATATGATGAAGCTATTATGGCTTTTGAATCTTTGTCCTTTTTGTGATCTGCAATTACTTGCATATCTCTGGCCAGGTAAAACTGACATAATCTGTATTCTTACAGGGCCAGAAAGTGAATGAAGCTGCTTGTGACATTGCAAGAGAAGTGGCTAATGAAGGTGATGCTTTAGTGGCTGGAGGAGTCAGTCAAACACCATCATACTTAAGCTGCAAGGATAAAGCAGAGGTTAAAGCAGTCTTTCGAAAGCAGTTGGATGTCTTTATGAAGAAGAATGTGGACTTCCTAATTGCAGAGGTAAATCCTTAAAAAAGTACATGCCTTCAACTGGCACAGTGTTAACTTTAAGATGTCTAGTCTAGTTCAGGGTGCACAAGTGTATATTGCTTCTTTAAAAATTTCTGTTATGCTTTTATGCCAGTAGTATCAGGTATTTTTCTAACTACACAGCAGCATCTGCAAGCATCCTACAATTGAACCTACATTTCTACCTCTATTCTACTATTTTTTATTTTACTTTACTCACTGACTTTTTAAAATCCTTTTTTTAACTGTGTGGTCAGTGAATTCAGTTTAATTCTAATAGGGTAAATTCAAAAATAATCAAGGCATTGTATTACTGGTGAATTTGGGGTCTGGATTAATGTGTTTATGCTTCATCTCCAAGGAACAAAAGTAGTCCAGTTTTAATTTCTTTCAGTATTTTGAACATGTTGAAGAGGCTGTCTGGGCAGTTGAAGTTCTAAAGGAATCTGGAAAGCCAGTTGCAGCTACAATGTGCATTGGTCCAGAAGGAGATATGCATGGCGTGCCCCCTGGACAATGTGCTGTCCAACTGGTAAAGTCTGGTAAGAATCTGCTTTAATATGCCCTTTAAAAGTATGGAACAAAGTCAAGTCCTTAAATATTGAGATAAATGGATGTGTATCTTAAGTATGTAGCTTCCCAATCATATCTGATAAAAATTTCCACCCTGTAGGAAGGTTTTTATGCGTACTTTACTAGAGCAGTCTTGTAAAAAATCCATATGAAAATGCAGCTATGAGATCCTTGTTAACGAGGGTGCTGTTGGGAGAAATAGCCACAGGCAACTGATACTGAACAGAGAAAAATTCCAAACCTATTAAAATTTGGTTTCAGAGCCAGCCCCGAATTCTGGAAATGTAAGCAGAGTCCAAAGCCACGTTAGATTTTTCTGCTTATCTTTCATTGTAGAAATTTATGAAGCACAGTTCAAATCCAGGATGAGAGAATAAGAGGATGAAAGAATTCATCTTTTTGCCTATCAAGGTCAGGGTTTTCTGCAGGACAAGCAGAAGGGCAGAAGAAATTAACCAGGGGCATGATCAACAGTGGTAGAGGGCTTTATTATATCTGTTCTAAACTACTCTTTTCCTTTGGAATTACAGTTGAAGTGCCAAGGCCTAACCTGTGTTAGGATCCTGCTAGCTATTTGCATACATGGCTGCACATCATCAGTCTTTGCTGATTAAGCACTAATAAGAAAAGCAACAGTATAAGGGTGGGAGGTGTGATTAATCATCAGAAAGGAAAAGATGAGTGCAACTGAGTTGTAAATGGAATGATTAACCACAAAAGAGTTGAGGCTTACTTTAACCCAACTGTCTTGTTTTCATAGTGCTGGTGTAAAGATGGACTCAGCTTCTGGGGTGCTGTGGCTAAGAATTTTCACCTCCTGCTTCCTGGGGAGATGTGACTTGAATTTATTTTCCTCCTCCTAGGTGCTTCTATTGTTGGAGTCAACTGCCATTTTGATCCAGATACTTGCCTGAAAACTGTGAAACTGATGAAAGAAGGCTTGCAGGCTGCTAAACTGAAAGCCCACCTCATGTCCCAACCACTTGCTTTCCATACACCTGATTGTGGGAAGCAGGGTTTTATTGATCTTCCAGAATTTCCTTTTGGTAAGACAAATTTTTGTTTTGTTCTGTTTTTAATTTTTCTCCTTTTTTATATATTTTTTTTCTTTTATTGTCTGTTCCTTTCCCCCTCCCTGCACGCAACTCTTAGTGAAGCTGAAGCAGCAAGGTGTCCTTCTATACAAAAGGATAAGTCCCCATTATCCTGTCTGGAATTTTCCATCAGAAATTGTAATTTTGCAGTTTAATATTGGATTAAAGATCATCCACATCGTGAGAGCACTTTATTAGTATCACAGCATGTGATTGCAAGTGAAATTATGATGAAAACAGTTAAAGTGACACCACCTAAACTCATTTTAAAAATGTAGTTGTTCCGCATGCTATAGAGCCTTGTTCGGGACAGCTACAAACAATCCAAAGAAGTGAACAAGAGCAAATCCACTAAAAAACCCCTCAGTAATCTGGGTTGTGGCATCTATCCCACAAGCCCTGTATTGTTTACTTGCATAGGGATTAAATGTACAATGCATATGCAGAAATGGATATAGGTGGTTCAGTCTTGCAAGTGTAATTGTCAAAGATATGTGAGATTACAGAGATTCTAGAAGAGGAAATATGTTCTTTGATGTTGCTAACAAATTGATTAGCAGTTTGGGGATTGATTCATCGCATGTATGTTAAGGAGAAATTCTACAAAGACTGAAAGACTCAGCCACTTTGTGTAGATAAGACATGTATTTAGAGCTTATTTCCATCTAGGATGTAGAAGATCACATCCCTTTAAGATAAGAGAATAAAATCAGTCTAAATATTTCAGAACTGATTAGAAGAATGCTTTTGTATTTAGGTATCATACAGTCTTCTTTAAGAGCAGACTGTAAATTATTAAAACATTTGAAACTTGAATTTGTAGCAAAAAAAAAATTGACAGATAGATGTTATTTTTTAGGAGGGATATATTTTTAAATTTCTCTCTTTACATAAAAGAATAAAGCATGAGCCTGAGGCATTCATTAAAAGTTAGTATGTCTGAGTTCTGGAAATATTCTGGGATGTTTAAAAGCAAACAACTCATTTATACTATTCATTCCTTCATATAACACCTCTGATTTAAAAAAAAAAAAAAGAAAAGAAAAGATAGACCAGATGCAATAAGTAATCAAGTGAATTGAGGGAATCACTTTGGTTTCTTGTCGTTCTTGACTTGTATGTTGTAAGCAATCTGTATGAGATCTCGGCTTTCAGAAATTTCATGAGTCAGTTGGAGAAGGCTGGTTCTGTCAACATTTTCAATACCCAGAAGGACCAACTGATAACTTGACAAAAGATAAGTTTGGTAAATCATTGTTAAACTGACCCAGTTAACTCTGTTTTTTGTGGGAGGCAATATGCACAGATAGGTATTTAGATACTTGAAGTGTACGTAACCTCTGTACAGGCCAACAAGATCTCAGTTTCTAGGAAAGCATTGGCAAACTTTAGCATCTAAGTGCCTACGTTATTTACCTGTAGAACTTTTTCCAGTTTTCTGGTTTCCCTTCTGTGTTACTGTAACTTCTCTGAAATGTTATTTATGGAGCAAGGACTATGTTTCAGAAAGAAATGTCCTAGTGATATGAAGTATACCAAATTATCTCAAGAGTAGACACACAAAAGGGCTAAATCTAGGAAGATGTTACAAACCTCATCAAAAATTGATAAAAATTTCAATCTCTTTTTATTATAAATGTTAACATAAATTTTTAAGCTACACATACTTAATTCTGAATAAAGCCAAGAAAAGAGATGCATTGACAGGCATGGAAAATAGAATGTTAGTCAGTTTTGGGAAGGGGAAAATTCCAGAAAATAAAATATATGTCGCAGTTTCTTTTCATAGAAAAAGAAACATGTTTTCTATCACCATGATTTGCCAAATGTGAGGCTGCTTCTTAAGGCCAGGTCTGTCCCTTTTTCTTTGGAGAGGTTAAGTTCTTGCTCTCTTTTCACTCCTGAAGAAAAAGAACTGATTTATGGAGTCACAGAATGGTTTGGGTTGGAAGGGACCTTGAAGATCATTTAGTTCCAACCCCCCCGCCATGGGCAGGGACACCTTCCACTAAACCAGGTTGTTCAAAGCCTCATCCAATCTGGTCTTGGAACAGTTCCAGGAACGGGGCATCAACAACTTCTCTGGACAACTTGTTCCCGTGCCTCACCACCCTCATCATAAAAATTTAATCTTAATATAAATCTAATATAAATCTACCCTCTTTCAGTTTAAAACTGTTATGCTTTGTCCTGTCACTACACTCAATGATAAGAGTCCCTACCCATCTTTCTTGTAGACACCCTTGAAGTACTGGAAGTCTGCTATAAGGGCTTCCTGGAGCCTTCTCCAGGCTAAACACCCTCAACTATCTCATCCTGTCCTCACAGGGGAGTGCTCCAGCCCCTTATTTATCTTCATGACCCTTCTCTGCACCTGCTCAAGCAAGTCCATGTCTTTCTTACACTGAGGGCCCCAGAGCTGAACACAGTACTCCAGGTGGAATCTCACAAGAGCAGAATCACCTCCCTTGACCTGCTGGACACACTTCTTTTGATGCAGTCTATGATGCACTTGGCTTTCTGGGCTGTGGGTGCACATTGCTGGCTCAAAGCTTTTCATCCACCAACATGCCCAAGTCCTTCTCCTTGGGGCTGCTCCCAATCTACTCATCATCCAGCCTGTATCCATGTTTGGGATTGCCCTGACCCACATGAAAGATCTTTCACCTGATCTTGTTGATCTTCATGAGGTTTACACAGGCCCACCTCTCAAGCCTGTCCAAGGTGACTCTGGATGGCATCACTTCCCTCCATCATGTTGACTGCACAATCCAACTTGGTGTTATTAGCAAACTTGCTGAGGGTGCACTCAATCTCACTGTCTATTCTGCCAACAAAAATGTTAAACAGCACTAGTCCCAATACCAAACCCTGAGGAAAAACACTCATCACTGGTCTCCACCCAGACATCAAGCCATTGTCCGCTGTTTGAGTGTGAAGATCCAGCCGATTCCTTATCCACCAAGTGCTCTCCCCATCAAATCCAGGTCTCTCAATTTCAGAAACAAGGATGCTTGTTGTACAGGACAGTGTCAAATGCTTTGCACAAGTCCTGGTAGATGGTATCAGTTGCTTTTCCCTTGTCCACCAAAGCTGTAAGCCCATCATAGAAAGTCACCAAATTTATTAGGCATGATTTACTTTAGTGAATCTGTGTTGGCTGCCACCAATGTGGCATAGTTTCCACAGGATCTGCTCCACCATCTGGCCAGGCACAGAGGTGAGACTGACTGGCCTGTAGTTGTCCAGGTCTTACTTTTTTCCCTTTTTAAAAATGGGGGTAATAGTTCCTCTTTTCCAGCCAGTGGGAACTTCACCAGTCTGCTGCATCTTCTCAAATATGGATAGTGGCTTAGCCACTTCATCTGCCAGTTTACTCAGGACCCTCAAATGCATCTCATCAGGTCCCATAGGCTGTGACAGCATGGATTATGGAGAAGCCAGGGATACACACTATACTGTTCCCCTGGAGTTTAGTTGCTTATACAGGTATAAATTGAGTGTAAGATGCTGTATTGCTACTGCTGTTAATTTTATATCAGTTTTGCATTAGCTTTTTAATATATGAGACAAATAATGAATCTGTTCTGATGGTTTCTCTCACATCTGCAGGACTGTACACAGGTTTACTTTTATTTAAAGAGCTTTCTTAACATAGATATAAAACATCTGGTTTTCCTTCTGGTGTTAGACCATCCCCTTTTCCTTTGTCTAGCCATTGCAACTGAGACCGGTAATTTTCTGTTTAAGGACATTTAAATTTTTCCTTCTGCTTTTTATTTTCTGGTCCTAACTACCCATTGGACTTGGAGCAGATCTGCTTTATATCACCTTCTTGAATACTAGGCATTTTTGGGAAAGAACACAGGGAGAAGAATCCTACCTCGCTGTTGTGTTTCTGAAGCCTTACTACCTCACCATGGCTTCTTTGCTGAGTGGAGTGTTCAATGCACAGACATTATGCTGCATTCATCTAGTTCAAGCTAGTTCATCTCCTGCACTTGTGTGTGCATAAAGAAGTGGGATGATTTTCATTTTTGTATTTTTATTTCTTACAGTTTCTTCTTCAGTCTCTGGTCTTTCCAGTTCTGCCACGCTTGTGCCTTCTTCCCTTTGAGATGTGTTTCCTTGTTCTTTTCACTATCTATTCCTTGCCTTACATGAGTCCTTCGTCTCAGCTCTGTTATCCCTTCACTCTGTTCACCACAACCTGCAAGAGAGAGAAGGGATCAGAATAAATAGCGCATCCTAGCTTAACTACACACAGAACTTTCCACAAGGAATGAAGAGGCAGCAAGGGGCTTATGCCTGGGATTGTACCTAAGTAAGGGATGGACTAAGAAATAGCTACAGATGCCAGCTGTCAGTGAAACAACTGGCTGCTGCTATCTGATGTAATAAGCATTCTGGAGGAATAATGAGCAGGCTTATTCCAGTTGCAGGTAGGCTAATACCTTCTCCTTTCACAGATTATTGTAATTTGATTTCTCAGAAAGTGGTTGTTTATTAGGAACTGTTGGAAATGCAGATGTAACATTGAAAGTACTTCAATACTCCAGCTATGAACACTGGCAGAATGGCAAGCATGTAACTTAGGGCTTGATCACTCTCAGAAGATACTGGGTTCTGTTTTGCAAGGCCAAAAAAGCTTACAAGTGTAGCTCAGCAGAGCATAGCAGAACCTGAAAGCTAGACTTCTGAAAGTTTGCATCATTAATTCTAGCTCAGACTGTTCGAACATGTACATCTTCAATCAGATCTGTGAACAGTGTGCAAGTTTCAACCAGATGATTTCTTATCAAAAAATGTGCTGAAATGGAGCATGGTGGAAAATTATGATGTGAACGTTTTGCAGGTCTGGAGCCAAGAATTGCCACCAGATGGGATATTCAAACATATGCAAGAAAGGCTTATGACTTAGGAATTCGTTACATTGGAGGTTGCTGTGGATTTGAGCCATATCATGTCCGAGCAATAGCTGAGGAGCTGGCTCATGAAAGAGGATTTTTGCCAGAAGCTTCTGAGAAACATGGGAGCTGGGGTGATAGCCTGAGCATGCATACCAAGCCCTGGGTCAGAGCAAGGTATGTACATCTGACATGGAAAGCACACTAACATACTCCTTACAAAGGCTTATATTGGTCTATGCAACAGACTGGTTTAACTGATATGGAGGTCTAAATACCACTGTAAATTTTCTATGTGTTAATAATTTGCTGATCTGGAAGCAGGGAAAGGAGTGCAAGGGCAATAGAAGAGTGCCAGAAATTCTCATCCCTCTTTAAAATGAAGATTTGGTCTGAATCAATGTGAAAGTCATTCATGAAAGTTAAGATCAAAAACTGACAGACTGCTGTAAAACAGCTGCTAATGGTGAGTGTCTTGCAGTGTTCTTTTCAAGGATGAAAAGATACTTTTAAAGCATGTAGCATTTCTTTGCATGCTTTCATTCTCACTTCTATTTGAAAATACAAAGTCAGTCTGTGTAAGTTAGATGACCCTTTGCAATGGTTAGTTAAGCCACTTAAATATTGTAAAATGCTGAAAAAGAACCCTAAATTTCCTTTTCTTTCTCTAGGGCAAGAAAAGAATACTGGGAGAACCTGAAGCCTGCTTCAGGCAGGCCATATTGTTCTTCAATGTCTAAGCCGGATGACTGGGGAGTGACCAAAGGAGGCAAGGAGCTGATGCAGCAGAAAGAAGCAACAAGTGAACAACAGCTGAAGGAGCTCTTCCAGAAACGGAAGTTCTAATCCACTGCAGTTGTGTAATGTTATAATGATTTATCTACAGCCCATCTCATGCTTCATGAGAAGATCTGTGAAGATGAGTACCCTCATTGATTTATCAGTTAACATGTAATGAAAGAGACAAAATGCAGAAATAATGTGATTACAGATTAAACATGTCAAACTTTGATAATAAAATCTTTCTCTAGACATAGTTTAGAGAATACACAGTAAGAAGGAGGTTTGGATCCTCCTAATAAATTAAGCTTCTGTTAGCTAGGTGCCATTAAGTGGGTAGACAGAGAAATACATGGAAAGTAGTAACTGGCTCAACTCACTTGTGAAAAGAGAAAAAGCCATCAATGTGGTATCAATGGACTTCCACCTCTGAGTCTGTTTTCAGTTTGGGATCATGTAGGAGATTCCCCAGATTGTCAAGATTTGTTGAGGACTTCTTTAGGGACACACAAGTTGCCAGTGTTTCAGACACAGTTAGCTATAGTCACTTTTTGACTTAAAGAGAATAAAAGTAAACTGGAGAACACATCATATAACTGAAATAAAAAGATGAGAATAATTAGATCTTGCAGGAATTTCTTATATGGAAGAGAAAGGCTAAGAGAACTCTTAGGAAAGAAAAATGACAGGTAAATAACTTTTTGTCTCAAGGTACCAGGTACGCAAGAGTTACTCATCTGGAGTCTAAGAGATTACTTAAGAGATTATTCTGAAATTTTTTAAATAATCAAATAAATTAAAAATAATATGATGGAATAGTATTGTACTATCTTCACATCTTAAATCATAAGAGCTCAAACCAGTGTAACATACCTCCACCAAACAATGAATTTTCAAATAATCTAACTTATTTCTGGATATGTCATTGGAAACACTTGGTTATCTCAAAATAACTCTTGAAAATTGAAGCTTCCTAAAATATAACTCCCGTTTATAAGACTAGTAAAACATTCCATGGGGTTTTTTATTTTTTTTTTTAAGATGACTTATTCAATGTAGAATATTAGCTATAAGAAGACATCAAAATCCCTGTAAGGAAACAGATCAATCCACCTAAGAAAACCCATGGACATTTGTATACTGAATTTGTTGAGAAGGGTTTTCTTAGGAAGGATATCACTACACATGGAACACATAAAGGACACGTTTCCATTGTTTATTTTTGTGAAATACCACACAACTTAGATTTCTCTCCAGATTTTCATTCCTTCCCATTCTACATTAAAGCCACTACCTTTATGAAAATGTCATTCTCAAAGTTAGTGTTGAAAGACTTCGGTGGACTGCTATTATGTATAAGTTTATTTCATTATTTCTATCCATGTTGGTATTGCTGCTGTCAGGAAACATTAAAATATGCAGTGCTTTAATGGGAAACTTCAGGTATCCTTTTCAGATTGCTGTTGGCGGACAGATTTTAGAAAAAGCCATCTTCCTTCACCAAGTTTGTAACAGATTGAAATAGTTACTAGCTGGAAATTTTGCCTGAAAGCCAAAAGTAGACAAATCAAGAAGGCAGGTAGTTTTAAATGTAGAGTATTTGGAGAGCATCCATGTACTACATTAAACTCCTTTCCCTCCTAAACCCTTCTGGACCTTCCCCCCGCAAAAAGAGGAAAAATGCAAAATCTGTAAAACAAAAAAGGTCCAACCTTTTATCGCCACCAAAATGCATGCACCATTAAAATGTATACTTGATAAAGTGGCCTAAAATACAAGCTACAATTGATAAAAGAACTGTATTGAACAACCACTCAGTTTAAAGACCTCCTGTGGCAAAGGATGCAGCTTGACTATCATACTCTACAAAAGCAGATGGACTGATATTTTTCTTTTTAAACTGTTCAAACATGCAAAAAAACCTTTTTTTGAAGTGAATTAGTTCACAACACAGAATTTTGAGGAACAGTGTGACAATATGACTTTAAGCATCTACTTTTAGTTACCCAGTTTAAAAAGGATGAATTTTAATAGACACTATCAATGAAATAAAATATGTAAAGGCTATTTAAAGCCATTTAAAATGAGAGCAGAACCAAGGGGGAAACTATACAATGCCTGTTTGATTAATGTCACAGGCTGAGCTTAGAAAGGAATTGATGAAAGCAAGTTGATGGGATGCTGTATGGATTACTACAGCACTATGGTGATCACTATGCTAGATCTATAACTATAGATAGCTACTATCAAAAAAACCCAAATGAAACCAAACCCAAAAAACAATACAGACCCCCCCACCCCCAAAACCAACCAACCAAAAACCCCAAGCAGCAACGCCAACAAAACTTTATTTCCCATTTAAAGCTTTCTAATGGTCATTGCATGACTTGTTAATAAAAAAAGACAGGCTGACAGCACAATCCTAGGAACTGTTTCCTTAGAAAGTCTGAGAATTCAAGTTAGGAAGTGAGGGAGGCCTTAGCAGGTCAACTCCTGTATTTTGCACCCTAAGACAGGATCAGCTGCTTATAGGGAAAGACATTTTTTTAACCCATTCAGAAACACATCTAAACGATGGACCTTCCATGCCAACCACAGGCAATCTGGTTACTTCACACTTCTTAGGAAATTTTTCCTAATTTGAATATCTCTTGATGGACTTTAACTCCATTATTTCTTCCCAGATCATTACAGACATGAAGAATTTATTCCCTTTATCTTTGCTGAAGCCTTTTATACATTTGAAGATTTACATACATTCCTTGTTTCTTTCTCAAGCAGAACCTGTTCCTTCATTCTTTCTTTATGGCCTCCAAGTCTGTGATTCAGCATAAACCTGGAAATTATGTCCACCAGATCTTTTCCCACAACTTTCTACCTCTATTTTTTTATCTGCAAGCAAAAGTGAAGTGATCTAACCTTGGAAATTTGGACCCAGAAGAGAAAAAAACATTTCTGTCTAAGGAATACAGCTATACTCATGAGTCCAAATGTCAGGACAAGAGGGATCTGAATAAACCATTAAATTCCCAAAGTACAAATCTTTCTGTGGTGCATATGAGAATATGGCTACAGTTTTAGTCAGCTCTCAAGTTTTCCAGAACCCCATTCAAAAAAAAGGCCTAAATGCGGCTGTGTAATGAC
>JANHFX010000829.1:0-11860 GCA_027560015.1 Chloroceryle amazona | reverse complement strand
TGATTTTTTTTTTTTTTTTGTTTTTTTGTTTTTTTTTGTTTGTTTTTTTTTTTTTGTTGTTTTTGTTTGGTTTTTTTTGTTGGGGGGGGGGGGGGGGGGTATGTTTTTGGGTTTTGTTTTTTAGACGTGGGTGTTTGTTGAAGGACATTTGGGTGTCTCTGGATGCCCAGACTTTTGGTATTGTAGAGTGGGTCATATAAATAAATACCTTTAACCCTCCTGACTCATTTGTTCCAGTAAAACAAGCTTAGAGCTTGTAATTAATACAGTATGACACTGTCATCTCTCCACGCCCCACGGATGACTCTGTTAACATTGTGCCATTGTTTCTTCATTATTTTCTACTTCCTAGTGCTTTTCCTCTCACTGATGAGCTGCCATTTCTAGGGTTACCTCCCCATCCTTCCTTACTTAGGAGCCCCAACCAGCTCTCCCCAGATAAAGAGCTGCTTTACCTTGATATCCTTGACTGAAGTGAGAGGCAATCCTTTATGCTAAAGCTCGAGTCTTTACTTTTGGTTCCATAAACCTGAGAACACACAGTTCTTCCAACAATGATGAGATGAGGCTAAAATGCCTATTTACAGATCAGATCCCTCATATTCTGACCTTCGAGATTCTGGCCTGCACCTATGGTATCATTTGTTATCCCACTGCAGCCTGACCCTCCCTTTCTGGCCTTGGCAGCCATTGCAGCATCTGCTTCTGTAGTAGCCACTTTCCTTGGAAAGCCTCTCTATGCATGTCAGGCCACCAGGCATCCAAATTTATTATTTCCTACTAATATGACAGATTCCAGAGAAAGGACTTCACCTAGTATTGAAACTGTAGAAAGTAAATAAGACAGAAGGAAACATCTTTTCATCACAAAGAAAATCTTGGTGTAATAGTCCACGTAATAAGACTGAGAAATCTCTGATGTTGGATGTATCAGAAGAGAGATGGCAGGGACATCTGGCAGGAGCAGGTTACCTGCAGTGGACTGTGTTCTGGGAGAATAGATGTTCTACCTGATCTTTTGAAGTCCTTTCCAGACATAGCTGCTAATTCTGTACTGTAAGTAGCAATATCTAACTCCATCTACATCAGATAAGTCTACCCTGAGTTCTGTTCAATCAGTCACTTAAAAGCCTTGGTCATACTACACTGAAGCCAGGCTTTTGGTAATTGTTTAACAAAGGAAGTGTGTTGCCACCACCTACGGCCCCATTGCAAATTGCCTCTTCTATACCAGCCTTTTCCCAGATTTCCTTCCTCTGCTTCTTAGTGCCTACTGAAAACATGTTAAGAGAAACAGTTCATGTGGACTATTTTCCGTAAGACTTGGAATGGAAGATGTTCCTTTCAAGTCAGTGAGACAATTCAGGGTAGTAAAGTTAAGCACATATATGTCTGTAAAAAATTAGTATAATAAAAATGCAGATTTGAGGAACTGTGTACACTTGCATTCAGATAGCTGTAATAAGGAATTACAGATCAACAATACTGATGCTAAACTTTTGATGTCTGAAGTGGCATTGAAGCTCTTGCAGTTCCACTTAGTGTACATGCTCCTTCTCCATTCTGGGCTGCTGCAGGGGCTGGTGTGTGCTGGGGAGGGAGTCAGAAGCTTCTAAGATATTTGTGTCATATAAAACATGTTTGGTACCTCTCATAATCCTCAGGAAAATTCTAAATGCAATTTGTGAAATTAAAATGAAGGGACGCTAAACAAAGGCACCAGATGGGGAGTCTCTGATCTTTACTAGATGCATTTGTCAGCAGACACACTCAAATCTTTAGCTGAAAATAATCAAAAGACAGAATAGGTTAAAGTCAATCAAGTTTTATAGAAACCTGGAAGCCACAAAAAGAATGCAATTTTTAATTACAGAAGAACTAATGATACTTTAAATAAGCAGAAATAGAGTGATTAATACATAAATGAGTTTTCTCTGTTGGTAAACAAACAAAGAATTGCCAAGTGAAAGAATCAGGACTATCTTTCAGTGTTCAACAAACAGAAAATAGCATAATCATGAAGAAAACAAACCTTACACTACCAAAAAGGATCCTGTAAACAATGCAAACAAAAAAGAGTAGATTTTAACAGCTATTAATAGTATTAATTAACAATATTTAAAGATGAGCATATTTTCACCCCAACTTTGTCTAATAAAAGGCAACTCTCCCTTATTTTAAACTTTGTTAGACATACTTTTTGCAGCTGTGGTTATGACAAGCTGAATATCTCCAAAAGGAGTAAACATACAGAATATAGCTTAAATACAATTAAACAGGAAGGATTTGACACAGTATGATGACAAGACATTACCATCAGGAACTTGAATAACTACTCAGAATTCTTTAGAACTTGCATCAACAGCAAAGGATGTTAAGACGTGTTTGTCATATGATGCAATTCCAGGAATAAAGACTGGATGGAAAAGGTGTCAGCTGGTAATTAATAACAAGCACATGACAAATCATTAATAAAAATATTCCAATGGATGTCCAGCTTCTCTGCAAAAGAAAGCAAGACCACAGCTTTAAAGCAAATGTACAGTACCAAAATAAAAATTGTTTTGCGTATGTTATTTTATGCTAAAACCAAAGAGATGATTGTTAAAATATATGACAATATAGTTTATAGTGTCATTAGGTTTCATTTCAGTCATGTCAGGTGTGGAGCAAATTCCTTGAACAGATGCTGAAAGTAAACCTCAGTAATATGAGAAGCAGAGCCTGAGCTAGCAACACTGAAGTGCCAGTCTCAGAGTATGCTACACCGGCGTCATCTGAGAAAACAAGGCTTACACAATTGCTACCCATCAGTCTGTGTCCCTGCCACTCCACACCTAATAATATTTGAATGTGCTGGGCACTTTTTGCAGTGAATTGCAAAATAATTCAGGTTGGATGAGTCCAACTGCTGAAGTATCCAAAGCTAAATTAATTTTAACAATAATTGAATCACAAAATGATTCAGATTGGATGAGGCCTCAGTCATCTGGTTCAACTGGTGAATTGTCAATGGGTAAATGCATTTTTTACAAGTTTTAAAAAAATCTGCCATTAATGCTGACATATATACACTGTTTATGGTTTGTATCAGCTGACTGACCAATGAAGACACACATAGCTGTATTACCATAGCTTCAGGTGAGTCATAGCACATACTGATGCTTACCCAGATGGGTTGGCACCCTGAGGAGTATGCAGGGTGAGTTATGATATTGAATTGAGGATACAGAACATAAATCTGTGAACCAATAGTTTTGAATATTATATTGTTCATAGAATAAATTGTTTGCCTGAAGCATAAGTGTAAGAACAGAAAGCAGTAACACTTATTAAATGGGATAGAGAATAATAGCATAAAATATGACACAGCTAACATTCTAATTTCAGTTAAAAGGCCATGTTTAATTTCTGCCTACAAACAACTTTATAAAGTAGTGGTAGGAACATTGTTCCTCTTATGAAGGGCCTGCAGTCATAAGGTAAATTTTTGTGCAAAGAATTTGAGATACTGCTTGGGAAGAAAAAGACTTATGTCCAAAAATAAAAGCCATTCTTCTTTTTTAAAAGCCTGATTGTCTTTCAGCCCAGCTATTCATCAGCAATCACATGACAGTAATAAAGAATAAGAAGAACAACCACTTTCTACAAATGCTGAACATTATTTTGATAGAGAAATGTGTATTATTTCCAACACTACACCCCCTTCCATCCCACATAACTTTGCTGCTTCACAGCAGAATGCATGCTTAGAGGCTTGCCAAACAGTAATGCCCAGTGACATAACACAAAGAAACAGAACGCATTTCCCCTTCATCACCCTCACTGAAACTACAGATTATAGCTCTGTATGATCTCTCTCAGACTTTGCTACTTTTGAAAATATGATCATCTGGATTTAAGGAAGGATTTTATCCATCCACTGGGAAGCATGGATGCCCCTCAACAGAACATTTGGACTTCTTTTTTTTTCCAGGACTGTTTCCCTTCCCCAGTGCTGGCAGTGGGATCACATGGCAATTCACCTGGAGATGGAACGAGATGAAGATACCATCTGCTTCTCCTGTACTGAGTAACTGGATCAGACTCAAGTATGCAGCATCTTCGGGTGTAGCTATGTCTACAGACAGCAGCTGATGCTATCCAGTATTTCTCCAGAACAGTTTAATCGGGACGAGAACTTCTTTCATAAGTGAAGATAAATGTCTACTGATGCATAGAGAAGAATACCTCAGATCTCCTAGAGGTATGGGTCTCAGCCAGACAAATTTCAATATGAGCACTCAGGATAAAGGCTTGCCTGTACTGTCAGCAGCATTATTGTGACCTTTTGCTCTGGAAACTGAGTTTGTGCCATTGTGCTGGGTGTTCCCATAGCCCTCTGGAGAATTTTCTTGCAAGACTTTCTCCGGTGTGCATTTCTTTACCCAGCAGGCTGTCCTCTGTCTTGAACTGGCTCAAAGCTCATGGGATCTCAAAATGCTGGAACACATATCCGCCAAACTGTCACTTCTGTCAGTAGTTATTTCTGCTCAGAAGCTGGTAAGGCTTTAAACTTCACTCTTGTCTGCTGACAAGCATTTTACTAGGAGACAGAATTTAAAAATGTCTAGGAAAATACTCTGTGTTTAGTAAACATTGTACAAGTCTAATATATTTTTTTATGACCCAAAGTCTGTTAACACAGGTGTTAGTCTGCCTTGTGTTTTAGCTTCTGCCCCTATCTTAGTTTACTCTGTTGCTGTGCCAACAAAAAATTCATTTTCTAAGGTTCTGCTCTTCAAAGCCTTTAAGTATGTCTACACTGCAGACAGAGTTGTGACTGAATCCAGCACAAATGTATGCAAGGCAGCTTTAACATAAGCAGGTTGGGTATTTAGGAGAGTATAGGTGAAATAGCAGGGAGATTACATACATCCTGGAGATACAGTAGTTTCTGTGGTGAGGCTAGCACATGACTCAAAATGCACTGGGCATCCTTCAGACAGAGAGTGAATAATATGTAAGTATTCATGGGCTTCCCTGATCTGTATGAAAGATGGGCAGAATAAAAGACATTGGAATATGTTGGTGGAAAAAAAAAAGACAGTTTTCTTGTGATTATAAATCACAGATACTTAATTTGGTAACTGATCATGCTTAGAATATTAAGCAACACAAAGAAAGCAATGAGGATTAATTGAACAGCAGAAGACAAATTTCCTGTCACTCCCTGAAGGTGTTGTCTTGATTGGCAATCAAAGTCTTTGTCTGGTTAGACAGTTTTGAAAGTCACAGTGCAAACAAATCTTGATGATATCTTAGCTGAGTGCAGATTTTTATCATTTTAATAGATTAAATTATCAGGTGCAAGCTAAGACCTTTTGACTATTGGCTAGAAATGGAACACTTACCCTTTAACTATGTAATTGAGTAATTTAGGTCCATTATTCAACCTAGTCTTAGCATTTTAGAGAATATATTTAGAAATTTTACCATTCAGACTGTGACCCAAGGACACCATTGGCTGTGCTTACAATAGTCTCTTAGAGTCATCTCAGCCAGCATATAATGCAATGACATAAAGCCCTGCAGAATCTTGCAGGAGTCAGGTGGCCTGGAAACATACTGGAAATATGTGTGACTCATCCAGTGTTCAGTTTTGCTCCCTCAGACCACAGGAACAACAACAGCTTGCCAGGATCACACACTGCAAAGATAAATGGTTGCGGTGAGTTGACCTTGGCTGTTAGGTGTCCACTGGAGCTACTCTATCACTCCCCCTCCTCAGCTGGACATGGCAGGAAGAAAATATGATGAAAAGATTGTGGGTTGATTTAAGGACAGCGATAGCAATCGGCATCACAGGCAAAACAGGTTTGACTTGGAGAAATTAATTTATTACCAATCAAATCAGAGTAGGATAATTGGAAATAAAAAAACTAAAGGCAACTTTCCCCCACCGCTTCCTTCTTCACAGGCTCAACTTTACTCCCAGTTTTTCTACCTCCTCCCCTAAGTGGTGCAGGGGGGCAGTAAAGGGGGGTTGTGGTCTCTTCATCACATGTAGTTTTTGCCACTCATTCCTCTTTATGCTTTCCCCCTGTTCCAGCATGGGGTCCCACCCACAGGAGGCAGTCCTCCACAAATTACTCCAATGTGAATTCCTCACATGGGCTGCAGTTCTCCACAAACTGCTCCACAATGGGCCCCTTCCACTGGTTGTAGTCCTTCAGGAAGTGGCTGCTCCATCATGGGATCCTTGATGGGGTCACAGGTCCTGCCAGAAAACCTCCTCCAGTGTGGGCTCCTCTCCATGCATTCAGAAGTTCTGCTAGGAGACTACTCTAGCACGGGCTCTCCTGCTTCAGCATGGGCTGCAGGGGAATCTCATGCTCTGGTGGCTAGAGCACCTCGTCCGCCTCCTTCGCTGTGGAGAGTTGTTTCTCTCACATATTCTCTCTCCTCTCTCTCAGCTGCTGTTGTCCAGTAGTTTTTACCCTTTCTAAAGTATGTAATCATGGCAGCACTATCACTGTTGCTGATGGGCTTGCCTTGTCCAGAGGCTGGTCTATCTTGGAGCCAGCTGGCACTGGCTCTGTCAGACACAGGGGAAGCTTCTGGCCCCTTCTCAGAGAAGCCACCCCTGTGTCTACCCTACTACCAAAACCCACATAAACCAAATACCATGGTTGAATGCAAAGTGATCTTCAAATCTTTTAATCCAAAATACAATCCAGATTTTTTCAGATAAATCTCTTTTTAAAACATAAAAATATTTTGGTATAGTGTGGTGTGATCTTGAAGACAAACCAGGACTGTCAGGCTATTAATCTTTCCATCAGTGTATCAGGGATAGAGAGAATGGAACCTCTAAGACTACTTAAAAACATCTGAACTGTTTTCTTGCCATACGTTCCACCGATTAATCTGAAGGCAGACTGTTTTCACTGCCACACAGAAACTATAATTTCCTGTTTTCAGATTCATAAAGGTATTTCATCCGTTATAACTTGATGCTTCTTTTGTGGTTTGTGGCCTCCCTGACTAGTTACAAATGTTCTTGATTGCAGGGAATTGTTTATGTGGCTAAACATACTGCTTCCTCTTTTCTTGAATAATAGCTTTCAGTGCTACACTGCTGTCTGATACTGCTGCACAGCCTAGTGCATGGTATTCGCAGACAAGTAGGCATCTTCTTTACAGATCAATATTTTGAGGAATCTGTTATGTGTTATGACTGGCATTTTTCATTCTTATCCTCAACAAAAACAAGGCTTCTGGGGAACTGTTTCATAAAATTATCTTTGCTTAATTATGAGTTAGTAAGCTTGATGAAAAGTGGCTTTTTTTTACATTAGAAATATTCACGGTATTCTTGCACTTCAGAAAAATATCAAGTACTTAAAAAAAACCCAACCCTTTATATTTCTCAAAGTTACAAATTGTTCTTTCTGTCATCAGGATGATTTTTCCTATTCCCAAGTACTTGGGCAGAGCATGTTAGGAATATGGTTTCTATAAACAAATGAGTTGATGAACTACTTTGTAAACCTCTGAAGGGAGATACAAGCACCACCACTCCAAAATCATCTAGACTGCAAGACAGGACTGTTCCAATTGTCTCTCTCATTGCAAACTGTTTTTCCATGGAGATTACTGATAACTTTCATGCAATGTAGTAAAATTCTTATTAATTTAACTTAGAATTTTCCCACTACATTGGCTAGTTTAAACTGGAAACTTAGGGTTTTGTATCATCTGAGGTTTCAAAAAGGGATTCTTGAGTATTACCCAATTTTTACTCCATTAAGTTCATTCTGCCTTCCACTAAGACAGATAAAGTAACTTTGCCAGTGTCCTTGTTTGTCTAAAAGGAAGATTAACTTTTATGAATGACACCTTTTGAGGAGAGCTTGATTTATATTTAAACTTTTGTGTCCTCTCAGCAGTAAAAGAGAGATTACATTACCTGTTCAGTTTATTGCACATTTGTAAAGTTCACCACACAGTAATAAATCCACATGTTCTACAACTGCAATAATATTTGGTTGCAGAAAATTATTCAGTTCAGAGCCAGCATAAATATCCAAAGTGTATAGTTTTCCTCCGTGAAATGGATGGGCTATAACATGCACTGCTGCTGTACTGGTTCTGCTATACAATGCGATTCCTTGTCCTTGGAAACTACCCCAAAACTGTCATATCAAAGCAATTAAGGGTAGGTACTTCCAGAATTTCAAGTGCAGATACATCTGTTACTAGAAAGTATGCTTTTGGGTGGATGTTTCATTCCTACTAAGCCATCACAAAGTCAACAGTGCTTTCATGCAGCCAGCTTCTTGTTTCAGTTCACACAAACAGACTTTCAAAAACACTCTTAAAACTTTTGCCAGAAAAAAGATTCCCACTAGCAACAAACAGACATTGCTATTTGGCTTGCCAACATCAAAATGTGAATCATTCTATCAACAGAAACCTATTAAAAATGCTTGTCCAGCCTAGCTGTCTTAGGCACAATGCTTAATTTGCTATGGTACTTTGAAACATGCTATTGAATATCCTCCCTGCTTCATCTTGCCTACAGTAAAGAATTGCACAGCTGGTTAACTGAGAATATATTAGTTTCACATTTGGACAGAAATCATCTTGCTGCTGCTGTCATTTGGAATTGATCAAACTTCAAATCAGGCTTCCCAGATGAGACCTGGTTTTCTCAAAACCACTTTGTACTAAAGCTAGTTTATCCGAGGTGTTCAGTGATTCGAATCCAGAAGGGTATAACCTCAGTTCAGCCTGTAGCATGCTGTAGGAGTCATACACCAACTGCTGGAATGTTTGTACAAACACTTCACACATGTGCAGTTCCTTAGGGTTTCATCCCATCACCGGACTGGTTCTTCATTTATTTTGTATGGATCTGCCTAGGCAGACTACCTTTTCTGCTGAATTTTCCTTTTTTCTCCCAACAGCAGTCAGAAGTGAGATTGTCTGAGAGACAGCATATATAGGCTCAGAGAAATGCTACTGCAAGGCAGAGAAAACACAAGAGTTTGGAACTCCTGGAAATTTGCAAATCTACTCTTCACTGGCTTACAAATTCAAGATCTTATTAAATATCACTTCTTGGAGACTGTCCAGGGATAGTGATGACTCAAAGTATTCCCTGCCTTAATAGTTCTGGCACTTGACCCAGCTATAAAAAATACAGGACATCAGTTGAATCCTAACCTTACACTTCAACTCACTAGCAACAGGACGCTTGTGGCTCTCACAAAACTTTGACTCTATAAAGGGTAACGATCCATCTTGTCTGCTGGGTAAAAGCTACTTCCAACAGCCCTGTTGGTTAGGTTAACTGGGCCTCTCACTTGTGCAGTTTCCATGATAGCGATGGGATCCTGCTGTGATGAAATGCCATCTTCTCAGCAGCATCATGGCAGAAGCTTCCTGCTCTCCAGGCAGCTTGGGTTTTCTTCAGAGACAGTCCCCAGTAGTTCTTCAGTTGCCACAAACTTGTCACCTTTTTAAAGTGTGGGAATCAACCACAAGTCAGGCTGATTGCATGCTACTTAACCCACTTCTGCTTAGTGATGAAGAGTACGGCCTACCACTAGAACCGCTTATAAAGCAATTTAGGTCTTTAAGAATGTAATTTTAATGTTTTGCTGGTTTATTCAGCGGAAATCAGTAATGTAATTCCTTTAACCACCCTTAAGAACAATTCACCAACATTTGAAAACTCTGCCCTTTATATTTTTATGAATGACAACTTATGCATGCCCTCCAATACAGAAGCTACTATGAAGGCTACTCAGTGCTCTTTGATAATGTGATTCTGAAAAATTGCTATTTCCTTGCAGGTTTTTCTGTAAGGGTACAATTTTGAGAAAATAGAATAGCTATTGAGAAATGATGGCACAGCTTTTCTACTGCATAAAATGAGACCTGTCAGAAACTTGATTGTAGCTGAGTGATTTTCAGACTAATTTTCAGCCATCTCCCAAATGTTACATTTACTACCTATTACCTGCTTTAAATCGTATCAGCTTGCTCCTCTGCTGTCTGAGAATAGCCAGGCTAATATTGCTTCAAAGACCTCAGCCTCTACAGTAATGTACCTGAAATACTAAGACTCTCATCCTTTGGCTGATGAGAAATTTTGAATCCACATTTAATTCTCTTAAGCCTAGATATGAAGATACATGTAGTTGAATCTTCATTGTTTTAATTTTCATTTCATGAATTACTGAAGACAAACTTAGATTGCTGCTTACTTTCAGCTCCTGAAAATTCCTGAATACTTAAGAGAAAGAGATTGCATTTCATGCACTAATGTATACTTTTCTGGCTTGCTTGGCCACTTCTACATGGGCCATAAGCACATCTTCCAGATCGTTTCACAGCTTTGATCTGATGCTTAAATTTACAGTGATAGAAAAGAATGCTGCTCTCTGATAAGCACAGCATATACCCCCCTTAGCTTTAGAATACAGATATGGGCCTTCCTCTGGCTGCAGAGATACAATGTCCTCCTTTTTATCTAACAGATGTGACTTTGAGTAGTCAATAAATAACTTCAATTCTCCTGGGTATACAAGGATGAATTGTTAATGACCAGAGAATGTTTGGATTTCCAGTGGTGCTGCTCAAATACTTCATCCTCTAAGGACAGGATGTTAGTCAATACAGTAACTTTAGGAAAAGCTGTGCCTCACTCTTGCTCCTCCGCTTCTCTGGCAAACGCAAATGAAAATGTTTTATTCCCCCACTGCTTCCTTTAATTTGCAGCTGGACAACAGTATCACAGACAGGTCAACGCATACTGTCTACCAATCTTACCAATCTTTGATGCAAGTGTTTTTGGGATTGTTAGAGTTATATTTATATATATACGAGAGATGGCATATCCTGAAGGGCACCAGAAAAACGGCCCTTGGCCTTGGAATCTCAGGTGATTGATCATTCCTTTCAGACAGGCTTATGAGAGCTCTCTGTCCTGGTTTACTGTAACCCATGTGACTCTGCAATACACTTTGAAACTTGGAGAGTGCTGCAGGCATTACCAATTCCAAAGTTGGACCAGTCAAAACGAGTATAAAAATCTGTGCCTCAGTGCAGCTACCTCCAGTTACAAAAGTGGACAGTTGCTCAAGACAGCAGTGTAACAGAACTACGAGATTATGCCCTTGTCCCCAGGTCATGTCACATATGCTGCACTCTTTTCCAGCCTGACCACAAGAGCCAGCTCCTGCTGTGTGGCCTGCCATTGGACAGCCTTGATAACGAATCTTTGCAAGTATTTTGGTTCAATCTCTAGTCAGAACTAAGTCATACAGCTGAACTAAGCTGATGACACAATGTTCTTTCTTGCCACAGAGCAGAACACGTCACAGGAAAAGCAGATCCAAACCCTTTGCAGACAGCATTTCTCTGCGAGATGCCTTGTTGCCTGGGTGGACTTTCATGCTTAAAAAACATTGTCAGCTTAGGGGCTGCGGCAGCACTGTCCACAGACTACTTAGGGAGCGGGCAGGGGGGCTGTATTGCATTGCATTGCAGGACCCCTAAGGTCAGTGCGCCCCACGGGGCTGGCTGGCAGTTAACAGGAACGCCAGGGCCGCGACGGTCAACGCCAGCGCTGCCTCAAAACCTGCCTGAAGCAGAGGTCTTTGCCCCGCAGCCTGTCCCCGAGAGCCACGGTTCAGTCCCAGCAGAGCCGGCTCGTTGCCCGGCCGGCCCGATCCCGCTTTGCCCCGCAGCACCGCCCACCGCTGCCCCACCACTTCGCGGCGCGGCCCGGCACGTGCCCTTCCCAGCATGCAGCGCAGCCGCGGGGTACGTCCGAGGGAAGGGGCGGGGCACCGCTCTCCCCGGCCCA
>JANHFX010000826.1:77371-103298 GCA_027560015.1 Chloroceryle amazona | reverse complement strand
GGTTTAAGCTACTCATAGTCAGAACAAGAACATTCAGTCTAAGAAAAATTTCTTAGAGTAATATAGTTTCTTAAAGAAGATAGCATATTTACACACATCTAACACATGAAAATACTCTATTTTATACTAAATTTCTGTTTCAAATAAACTACAATACTGCATCTTAGCTTTCTGCAGCTTTAGAGGACAGTTCCCATTGGGCACAAACTGGGCTTCCCACTCCCGCTGAAACTGGCAGCTTTGCCTTACAGTGGTGCTCTACCATTGCACTCAAGTCCTGACAGGTCTCCAATTGTGGTTTGCTTGCTTGGGAAAGGAGTAATGAAGTTCTCAGCAAAGCCATGCTAAACATCCACTCCTTTAATAAGCGATCCTTCTAGGATGATGTTGAAGTCTTGCAATGTCTGTAGGACTCGGATAAGGGAGTTGACAGTCATGCGGTCCCGTAGGAGAGCATTCTCCTCATACATCCTTGTAATGGGAGGGCACTCTGCCAGCAACGGGATCCACTGAGAGAGCAAGTGGTCCCTGCGAAGGGGATGAAAGGAATTATTTTAGCACTAAGTACAACAGATCTCACACTGAAATTCGTCTCCCGGAAGACAAACCAAAACATGCAGTCTCTTTTTGCAGGTGATGCATTTTGTTTGCACATAAACATTTCCTGCCTAAGCATAACACTTGATTTTGTTAGTAAAATACGTGTAACTAAATATACTGTAGGAATCAAGATAGAAAAATACCAGCAGAATTGGACAATTGACCCTGGAAGAATCAGCAACATTTCCAGATCAGGAATAGGGAAAGAAACTCGGGGAAAAAAACAATAGACTGTTTTCCAACTGTTTTTCCATGTATCCAGACAGACAAGACAAAAATGGTACTTATTTCTAGACATACCATCTTCTGCCCTCCAAAATACAACTAAGCCCCACTCCTCCTCACCAAGTGCAAGACAGAAAGCATTCCATTAGGAAAGAAACATTCATCTAGAATAGTTTTGTCAAAATTGTAACAGACATGCCATTTTCATGGGCAAAATGATTCAGTAAGGATTTAGAAATGCACCAGCTCTTGCAAAGCAAGCCTGCATTTCCAAAGCCATCAGTTCATCAAAGATACAGCAGTTCATCAAAAATACAGCTTCAAGACAGATTTCATACATATGACTGTCAAGCTAACAGTTATAAAAGAGCTCAAAACATTTTTAGCAGTTTAGACACTAGCCTTGTATCATTACTGCTGCTTCGCTTCACATTTTAATGTAGTATTAAAGCTGCCTAAAATAGGTACTGGATAACAGATCGGTATGAGATGTCTTAAAGTGGAAAACTAGAAGTAATAACAATGGTGTAGAAATATTCTTCTAGTCTAATGCAAGAGGATATCTATAACGAAGAGCTGTTAGGTACCTTGTCCCCAGGCAAACCAGGATTTGGAATTTGCCATCCTTTCCAATGTTCCTTGGAGCTGTATTGATGGCAGTCACATAATGACAAAAGGTTTTGCATGATGACCTCTGAAGCAAAAGGGCCTCCTCATTGTCTCCAATTTGGTCACTGGTTTCAAAATAAGCAACAGCCTTCTCTGTACCAGGAAGAAAAGCAGAACCCAGTGAGCAGAAGTACTTTATCGTCATGCAGAGTTACACAAGGGAATCCTTCAAAAAACCCAACCAGATGAGAGCTATTTTATTTATGTATGGATTCCTCACACTGAAGACCATAGGTGGGTGGTGATCTCCACCTTTGCTATATAGCAGTGGTCAGCAGCCTGGCTGCTGTCTAATACAGTTGGGTAACATCAAGGAGCCACACCAGAGCACCTATCAATGGTTTCATTGTAAATGATACCATCAGCTTTGATGTTTCACCTTTTCTGAGTAAGCACTTAGCTTAAGGCTAAGCATCTCAGCTTGTGAGCACGTTTTACGGGAATGCGTATGTCTTAAATTACCTCAACACAGGCCTACAGGTAACCATCGCCAGAAGATCAGTGATTGGTAGAGTTATCAAACCACTAGAAATCTAAACCTTTCACTGCCCTTTCCTAACTGTCCCCCTAACACAGATTGCTAGCCTACCCCAACCTCCAGCCTACCTTCCTTCTTGGTAGAAAAGCAGCTGTTTGAAAATTCATCTATGAATAAGTGGCTGGATTTGAAGTGCTCTTAAATTTCTGCCCAGATTCACACTCATCCCCTATACAGGGTTCAGTATTTCTGATCTTCCATCTTGCTTGTCATGGATGTTAAGCAACCTGGAGCAGGTGCTAGACAGGAACAAATAGCACCCTAGCTGATGAGAATCTGACGTCTGTGCATGAGTAATCATTTTGTCCTAATCTTTATTGTCCTTCTGCTTCCTAATCCCATACCATCTTACCTATGAAATCCCAGATGAAGACATTCTTATGAAAAATGCGAGCTGATTTGAATCCATGGTGGAAGACCTGCTCCAGTGCTGCGACCAGACCATTTTCTCCACACAACAGAATGGTAAGGCTCCCTCTCTGTGGGAAAGGGAGAGCCTGTTAGTACAGCTCGACTGCTTTGTATACCAGAAACTTCAAATCTAAAGGGTAACAATCTCTATTGGTACTTCACTTCCATTTCTCTTTATAAAAATATTTACATGCATGGTTGATACAGGCCAAATAATGAAAAGTAGGAGGTACCTCTTTCTCTGGCTTGTGAAAGTGTTTCACAATATTGTTCACGGCTTCCCCAATTCCCTCTTGGATCTGTCCCGCATTAGGCTCTGTGAAATGACAGAGGGCATACTAGATGAAAATATCAACTTCGAAACACTCATCAAATTCTCATGATGACATAGCTTGAATAGCAGGAATTATGCTTTATCTTTAACAGGATTCAGGCAGTCATTTGTTCTGGGAGTTTTTGAGTTGAGTTTTAGTTACAAGCAACTGATGAGCAACTCTGAAATAGTGAAATAAATAGCTCTACTTAAAAATGCACAACTCAAGGATCTGGCTTGATAAATATTTTATTTGAATTAATCACATCTTGCTCATCCCATAGAGTACAGCAACACTCACACCAAAAGACATGGGCTGAAAGGTTGTAGCCCAGTCATTTGACTCACTTCTATGTGACAGAGGCCAGAAAACCCATCAGTCATTAATTCCTGACTTGAACTCACAGTGTTTTATTGAGCCAAAACAAGTACCCATTTCAGGCACATGTCTGGTCATTGTACCCATGGGAAGGCCCACAGGCAAAGAATATTCCTTATTAATGGTTCCAACAGTGTTATCTTCTGTCTTAAAATGCATGCTATTTTCCGCTGTGAAGCTGTTTAGCTGTATGCCTCTGATACTGAATCATGCTATGCCTCTGCCTGCCATCGTCTCATCTTCTCATGCAACTATCTGCATAAAATTATCTTTCACTTTCTAACTAAAACACTGAACTTTTAAAACTTTCTTTTAAGCAGATGTTTTCCAGGCTTCAGTCATTTTCTTGGTTCTTCTACAAGTCCTTTCTAGTTTTTCAGACATATGTATATTGCTATTACCTTGTCCTACAACTGTTATTTTGGAAGCATGGAGTAATTCAGTATCATTTTAGCACATGATGGCCTCCAGTGTCTTTGGCAGGTCTAACACAGAGCCTCATGCAGTCCACAGGACAAATAAATTATTTGGCCATGTGTTCTCAGACCTAAGGAAATGTTCTGGTGCTCACTCCTCCAGTATAGACTTGTAGATGTGAAAAGCTGCAGTGGTACTGTGGTGGTTTCTAAATGCTGCATTACTCTTGCAGGCTAATCTTCCTTTGCTTGACATTCTTGCATGCTTGCAGTCATGTCCTCTAATTTGACAGCATCTGGGCAGATTTACAAGCAGGATGTCCACTGTGTTCATCTGTATGCTTTAGCAGAGAATGCCTCGGGTGGCCCTTCCTGTCCCATGCCCCCACTGTAGCCAGGTGGAATTACTCATAAAAGCTAGTTTTAGGGACATGAAGCTGATGTCCCCTATAGTCCCCTCTGGAGAGGTGCTTCTCCAGAAGTCAGTTCACAGCATCCACATCAGGCTTGGAACTGCCCTTCAGAGAGGACTGCCTTCTCATTGACTGCAAAGTGAGTGGGGAAGCTGAGCAGCATCAGCTACTGCAAATTCTGCTGCCTCCTCCTCCATCATCTCTTATCTCCATGCTCCAAGGAAAGAGATTACTATCTCTCAACTGTCAGATGGGGATGTCATAAGAGGTAATGTGTGCTGTCACAGAGCAAGCTGCAGACATACAAACCGGGGCAGGAAAAACTCATCAGCTCACAGCTATTCCTCTGCACCAAGCCTTACTTCAGTAGAAGCTCCTGTTCACAGGAGATTTGTTTCTCAGCAGCTGTTGCCCCCTTCTCTAGGGCCCTGGGGAAAAGGAAGTGACTTACTGGTGTTCTTCCCTGTGAGGGAAGTGATGCTCAGTCGTCGAGCTGTGGTAGGAGATTTCTGCTGGGGTGGGGTACGGCACTGCTTTCCCAGCTCTTCATCAGATGTGGAGGACACCAGCTCTCCAATGAGTATTCGCTCCAAACTGCCATCATCAACACCTTTTCCCAGCCATCGCCCGCAGGGAAACCTGCCATGTGGCCAGTACAAGCACAGGTCAGCCACACGGATGGTCTAGCTTGATCTCAAAGTTAGAAGGATAGCTAGTGCCCATAAACACTGCTAACAGGCACAGAATGCTCTGCAGCCAGAAACCAGAACTCAGCAGGCAGCATCCCCTGCACAGCTGATAAAACCGAAAAAGAAAACTTGCATTCACCTCCATCCTTAGGAAAAGGGAAATACACAAAGCTTGCATGAAAGCATGGAACAACAGAAAGTGTTACACACATGCTTCATGGGCCACATCTTGATTTCTGCTGGGTTATTTTTCTATTGCAACCTTTAAAAATCTTGTGATGATCAACAATTAAACCCCCATGTCGATTTCCCACCAGCCAACACTGCAACATCTCCTCATACTCAAACCTTACCTCACAAATTTATTGCTGTACTTTTTAACATCATCCACAGTCCTCATGAAATGTCCTTGTACCCTATCTCCTTCTACTTTCCCCCATACACAGTTGCCAACCCTGAGCTCTGGAGCTCACCTCTCTGAATTATAGTTCCTCAAGGCCACATTTAGGGAAGGAAGGGGGGGGGAACGGGGAAGAAGAGCTTGGAGAGTAGTTAGATCTTTTATAAAAGAAATGATGAGTTAGGAGATCTTTTTTGACACAAGAGGTATGTACTCACTAGAAGATTAAGAAATCATCAAAACCTTATATTTTCTTTTAATCTAACTTTCTGTGCATGTATTATAGTGCTTAGACACCTGAATATTTTTTAAAAGGAAAAGAAACCAAAGATTTGCCCTAAATTATCACTTCAGCTCTTGGGAGTTTAAAGAGTTCATTTGCGAACAATTTTACCACACTACTTTAAATCAAGAGATTTAACTATTAGACACAAACATATGAATCACTTCAGAAGTATCCATATTGTCTGTCCTGTCTCCGAGAGATTTAAAGAAAATCCTACCTTTAAGTGTCACTTATTATTGATCAGATTATTTGACTACAACTAGGGTTTCTGTAATGAGAGCCAGGGGCGGGGGAGACCAACCCAACCCTACTGGCCACCCAAATCAGCCCCCAGTGCTCCATCAACTGAGGAACAGAGGAATGCCTTCTTGCTTTCTCTAGATTTAACAAGGGAGACTTTCAGACAAAGAGAATTAAAACTTGTTGCTTACTTGTACGTGTGTCCTGTTATTTCATTTCTGACCATGACACAATCAACCAGCCACTTGGCTAGTAGCCCTGAGTTGTCATGACCAATCTGAACCGTCGTCAGCTTCCCTAAATTCTGGCACTGAAATGAATAACAGTCTTTACTTAATTAAAACAAAACAAAACAACAACAGAAATACCCACAAAAAAACCCAAACAACAAAGAAACAAACCACCAAAACCCAAAACAACGGACAGTAACACCCCCTCTGCCACATGCACACGTATGGTCTCAAATGTATGCGTTTATTCAGTTTCCTTTGATTTATATGGCGAGTATTTTCAACCTAACATGCAGAGCATTTTGAAAATCAGAAGAGAATATGTTAACGATGGGAGAAAGAACTACCTTGAAAATAAGCTATTAAAAACCCTGTGAAGAGGTTACATTCTTTGTTGTAAGCACTCACTCTGAATATTTCTGAGAAGCATTAATTACAAATTTCTAAGCTAAGCAAATAACAGCTGTACTTTTGTAGAAGAAATAGATCTCCAGTATAAAGAGCTTTTCAAAAACGCATTTTGAGCATACTGACCTTCAGCTTCCAGAGCTCACTCTACACTAAGAAGCAGTCCCTAGATCCTTTATTATTTTCAAAGATCAATTTACTTATTGTTGGGCAAGACAGAAATCACTAACATTTGAGACCCAACATCACAAAGAGACAGAACAAGGAAAAGAAGGGCCTGTCAATTCCAGTGCAGTATGTAATTGCAGGTGGGGCTGGCAGCAACATCTGTTAACATCACCAAAACACTTCCCTTGCAAGACCTTTGTTTTCATTACTTCTAATACTGCCAAACAGGCAGCTTGGGATGACATTTTCCATAGTAGGTGGCTACCCAAGCTGATGTTTTAGGAAAGTTCCAGCAAAAGGAATAATCCAGAACAGTGTTAATATGGTCCTTAGAAATGTTTCAATAAGCTATTATGCTTGTTAGAAGTTTGCAGATCTTTTTTACAAAATACTAATATCTGAATGAAAAGCAGCTGTTGCATCACAAAAATATCCTCTCTGTCTCTGTCAGCATCTACCTGTACTTGGCAAGAGGTTTTTTTGTTTTGTTTTTACTATTGCTGTTGAAGATCAGTCTGCATATGCTCAATGGCTGCACCTGCAATTTAGTAGTAGTTTTTCCTATGAAATCTCTCCTTACTGATTATGGTACAGCTTGGAGCTACTGGAACCTGATGGTGCTTTCCCTGCAATTCCCAGCTGCTTTGGCATGGCAACAAGCCAACCTTTAATTGATGGGTGGGAAAGCAGAGGCTAATTGGGTAGTCAGATGCAAAGACAAAACCACAGCAAGTGCAGAGAAGAGAGCCTGGTGGGGATGGCAGCTCTAGAGTTTCCCAGGAGAAGCACCTGAAGCTGGGAAGTTGAAGGGCTCAGGGGTTAGACTGACTGGTTGGAGGGAAAGCAGCAATGCTGGACAAGGAGCTGGAGCAGGAAGAGAAGAAATTTGGGACTGGTCAGAGATAGAAAAGGATCTGGGTAGTTGTAAATGGGAAGACAGATTGAAAGAAGGGAAAAGAAATTTGGAAGTGAAATGAGGAGTCAGAAATGAGCCCTGAAAAGGAAAATTAAACAAGGAGATATGGAAGGGAATGTGACACAGAAACAGATTGGTCAAGTGAGAACAGGAGCCCTGCGGACAGCAGTGAAGCCTGTGGTTAAAAGTGATATCTGTTCACAGGAAACATCCGTCTAGCACAGGAGGGGCACGCAGCACTATTTTCCTGCACATATCTGAATGTACAGCGACCTTGTAAACCTAGACAGAATCTGAAATGCTGTGATCTTAGGATAATAAACCCACACCAAAGGAATGCTTATTTGGAAGCATGTCTCAAATAGAAAAGTAAAATGTAAAGAGCATGTACTCACCTCAAATGTCATTTCTAGGTGGTTTTTAGGAATCTGCATTACGCCTGTATCTCCTAGTTCTCCTGATACGCATATCCATGGGTTTGATGTGGTTATTGCATTGCTTAGTTTTTTGATGGGAATTATCACTGACCTATAAGGGATCACTAAGAACAGAGGTTGGGGGGATAAATTAGTCTTGACTTTTTTCCTCCCTCTTACGGTAAATGCAATTTCTGGAGTAAACCACACCTCTCCCTTGAAGGTAAGTCCTTGTCCCAGTTCCCAGCAGCCTAACAAGGAGAACTCCTCTGTTCTCCCTAGAAAGGCTGAGCCAAACCCGCAGAGTGCCTCCCTGCTGCGGCAGAGACTCTCCTCTGACGGAGGGCCACAGCAGCAGCCGCCGCCCTCCCAGCTCCAGCCAGATATAAACCCGAAGAGGCGGCTCTGCAGCCCGGCTTGGGGGAGAAGCTTCCCCCGGCCTTAACCACTGTCAGCAGCTGCTTCTGCCCGTCCGGCTTCAGCGAGGCGTCCGGTGCCGCCTGCCCCGAGGCGCCCGCGGGCAGCGCCGCCGCACGGTGGAGCTGCAGCCCCGCGCACAGCCGGCCGCTGCAGCTGCCTCTGCCGCGGAGCCGCGACGGAGTCCGCCGAGGGCTGCGGCTGGGCACCGGCCTTCTCGCTTCTGTGAGGGTGTGAGGCACGGGAGCAGGCTGCCCAGAGAAGTTGCAAATGCCCCTCCCTGGAAGTGTTCAAGGGTCTTGGAGCAACCCGGTCTAGAGGGAGGCGTCCCTGCCCAGGGCAGGGGTGCTGGAACTAGGTAGTCTTTAAGATCCCTCCCAACACATACCACTCTGTGATTCTATTATTATTAAAACTATTTTCTTGTTATATTGCTTTTAAATCTGCACCACCCATACGTGCTTAAGACAAGGACTGCCGCCCATCCCAGTTCGGATTTGACTTGGATACTGCAGGCTACTCCTGCAACACACTCTCTCCTTATGTTTCAAAAGCTGAATTTTTTATTGGGTAAAATAAGTCAGCCTTTTTACTTTTTGTGTATCATACAATGATATTTCAGCCAAAAAAACTGCCCTCAAATTCCAAATGCTTGTCCTACAGGGGAAAGTTGTCAAGATGAATGCCCCGCAGAAGTAAGGTAATCAAGGATGAATAAATCTCTTTGTGCTGTGCTAGTTCTGAGGGGGCTTATTGCTTTAAGCAGAGAAAAAGTAGAATGAGTTCCTGTTTTGACAGCCAAGTAAAACTTGCTTCACTTCACCCTGAACAGGCAGGGAAATAAAGACTAAGGGCTACCAAGGTGAATCCAAATAATTAGGTCATCTCATGGGATCCTGCTTTCTCTGCATGGCCCAGTGCTGGAGAGACAAAGATTTTGATTCAGTCTCTGCTTTCCTTCTTTCAAGAAAGGGAGGGAGAGTGTATCTTTTTGGTTTTTAAGGAGAGACAAAAAGAGATTTAAAATACACAGTAGGGCACAAAGTCCCTTGTATTTAATCCTCCAAGGCTTCCATCTACTTCTCAGTCTGCAGCGAGCAGACTGCTAGGATGTACACTTGGCGAAGGCCAGAAAGAAGCTTTACGATGTAGAGGACTTTCTGGGAGGGAAGATGAAAGAGACTACACAATGCGGTAAGGAAAATCAAGAGCTACAGTGGCATTCTCTGCTGATTATTCTCCTTTGTGCAATGCTCTTATCCAAAGCACTCCCACACAACCTTGGCTCTCCAGATGGTTTCCCGGGGCAACACACAGCACCCATGAGCCTGGCAGCAACAACCAAGGTTTCCAGATAAGGGCTCAGCTACTCAGGCACCAGCAATATCATCTCTTAAAAATTGTGACAGCAACTAATTTTTTTTTCAGGGGGAAAAAAAAATTGATTCTCCAACTCACTGATTGTGGTGAAGACACTTGTGAAGCAGAAGTAATCCACAGCATTGAGAGAGAGCAGGTGATACAGAAACTGTTCCCGTTCTTCTTCACAGCGCAGGAAAGCGTAACGCTTGTAAAGTTTCCTAGTAAAACCAAATACATTGAGGGTTTTTTTTTGTTTGTTTGTTTTTTTGTTTTTTAAAAGCACCATGTACTTAGGCGTTTGTTTGGATTTCAAAACACCAAATGACGAGTTTATCTTAATGAGTAGTACAAAAAGTGAGTTTTCCCAGCTGCTAGAAATCTAGATGGGGCTTTTACCCGCTATGCTACACGTGTTTTACAGATCACTCTCGGTTCCATGCTACCATAACAAGGCTACAGAGTTCATCTCATGAAATGATCAGGTTTGTTGTTGTGGCAAAGCACAGATATAAATTAGCACTACCTACAAGAACAGACCTGAACCAACATACATGAACCTAATTTCTTCCCCATATCTCCCTTCCCACTGTGAAATAGCTTTGTCTAACAACTTAACCTTCCTTCTTCTCTATACCGCAACAGAGAAAACTAAGCTAAAGGCATCAAACCAGGGAAGGCACCAAGCAGCAGCAGGGTTCCTCCTGTCAATTCTTTCAGTTCACTGAACTGAGTGTACATCACCAATTGCCCAAGGCAGCACAAGGGCACACCATGAGTTAACCTGGTCTTGCTCTGAGAAAGCACAGAGATTGTGACATTGCCTGTAGTCTGAAGGCAACAGACTCTCAAAAAGCTGCTGAGGTAGATACATGTAGATGAAACTTCTGGAAAAGTCAGGTCTGCCACCATGCCTTTAGCATTACCCAAGAGGTGACTCCTTTTTCTTCCTGTTAACAGGTTTGAGTATTTGGTAGCTTCTGGCATAAATCACATGTGTAATGCATCACAAGACTAACTACACACAATAACTAGGATGTTCTCTTTTTGTGAGGCTTGTTTTCTTTTTTTTTCCTAAATGCATTGCTTTGAGAAAATGAGGACAGGGAGCATCCCCCAAGCCTGAGGCTTAAGTGCCGGTGCTTGCAAAAGGAGGCAAAGCTGGGAGAGCTGCTGACTGGCTGGGAGGGCTAGCCTCTAACCCAGCTCAGCGGCAGTCAGGATGGGGACCTGTGTTTGGCTTGAGCCAACAGCAGAGCTGATGTGAAGTACAGGGACATTTCTGCCCCTACTGCTTCACCTGCACAAGATAGAATGGTAGTGAAATGGCATGGATCAATTCACTGATCTGACCAAAACCTAGTGCTCCTTCCTAAGAGCTGTGCTCAGTTTTCCACGTGGATGAGCAGAGTTGTGTTCTGCTGTATAGGCAGCACTTGCTCCCCCAGCTGCCTTCTGCCCTTCAGTCATTTCTAGCTGGAAACCACAGTACCCAAACAGAGCATCTGGCTGTGCCCCAAGACTGCACGGCACCTTGACACACCACCGAGGAAGACGTGAAAGTGAAGCTTTGAGAAAAAGGGACAGCTTACTTGGCAAGTGCCTGGTTGGAAAGCAGCTGCTTCAGGTGCTGAGACAAAAGCTTCTTCTCCAGAGAAAGCCTTATCCAGGCTCGGGCTCGCCCCACATCAGTCTTTATCTCACTCATGTTCTGAACGTGCCTGAAACAGGTGGGGAAAAAAATAGTAACAGATGAATCATAAAAACCCTACATGCTTCGAATGGCAACATTCAGTGTGATGCAGCAGCTGAATTGGAAAATATCTCCTGATATCATTTCTAGGGATAAGAGACCCCCCAGCAAGGCCTTGCAGAGCCCTGTACTGACACACTGAGAACCCCAGCAGCCCTTGGAACGGGGGGCAGCCCTTCCCTGTCACAGCAGGTTGCAACCTGGGTGGACTACAGCCCATATCAGCTATTCTGTGTCCTGGCATTTGGTTGGCCAAGGTGAGCAGGGGTAGATCTGCTCATCCCTGCATTACCTGATTTAGATGTCCTCATGGACACAGCTAACACTTAAAAAAAGCAGCCACCTTGTGAAACCCAGTTATAACAAAGTCACCCCCCCCCAAGCTGCTGACAGGATTGGGTATGGCTGAGGGTAGAGGACAAACATATAACTTAAAGAGCTATAATCTACTCTGAAGGCTCTATCAAACCCCTTGATGTCATCAGCAAGGAGAAAACAGAGAAAAAGAAGATTGTTGGGGCAAAAACAGTGACAGACAGTCACAGGCAGAATGACATTTTCAGGGATATAAGAGGCCCTTGTGTTAAGTGATAATCTGAAGAGCCCTCCACATGCCTGATTTATACTAAAGCAGAACTGTTCCATAATGGATTTTTTCTATGGTTTTGCTTTTCTTATTTTTTAAACTTTCCACATTTCAGTTTGGAGAATTCAAGAAACCCTAGATATAGAGCACAGGGAGTTTTAGAAGAGGAAGAGAACTGCCATGGCAGGGTGAAGCTGCTTCCAAAAACTCCCAACTTGGTTAAATAAATGGCAAGAAAAAATGAGTAACCATTTCCAGCAGGGGAAAGAAAAGACTGCAATTTCTTAATTTTCATACAGTTTCCATGTTAAGTGCATAGGCAATTCAGCCCTCTAAACTTTCGTGGCAGGCTCCAAGTACCATTAGCCGGGTCTGACCTGATCTCTGTTGTGCTCTACTTTCCAACTCCTGCATCTCCTCTGAAAGTCCTTCTCACATTGCTGAGTGATAGTGAATGTGGCAGTATTTACTCCAAAGAAAAGCCAACAAAGTCATGCTGTGACATGCTTTTTACATTCACTAGTACAGTCTCACTGTCTCGTGCTTTCCCCCATCTGTTATACCCAAAAGTGTGCTTTGCTTTAAATTTAGATCCTGATTTAGTAGAGAAAAATACTCTCTTGTTTATAGAGCTTCTAACATTACAAGACTAGGGCCTTAAGGGCAAATTTGCAAAGTACAACTGAGAGATGTCCAGAAATATGTGTTCATTCTGCACAAGTGAAGTGGATACCAGACATAGCTCAGCGGCATCATTCACCAGGCTGACCTACCTAAATTCTCAAAATACAGATCTAGCTTTGCAAGCCAGGCTGAGGTGTCTATCACATGGCTCTGTGCTATATGTACATATCTGATGCACCCTCAGGAAGAAACAATCAATAGGAGCAAGGGTAGCTTGCCAGAGGCAAAACCTAGGTTTACTTAAAACTCTTTTTTTTTTCTAAGAAAAAAAAAAAAAAAGGGAGAGGGTTTTAAAATATTTTTAAAGAAACTTTCCTCCTGTTTCCTAACATGACACATGGATAACTCTCTGATAGATCAGGTGAGAAGTACTAACTCTCAGTGAGCTGTTAAACAAACCCAAGAAGGCACATTACACTCATCATGTATACGTCCTTGCCCTTTATAAGCAAGCTCAGCAGCCTCCCTCTGTCAGCAGCGATGCCTTCCTGGTGCAAACCGTGGCAGCCAGCGTTAGACCTTCCAGCCCAGACAGCTGGGCACATGATCTGGAGTCCTTGAGAAACAGGATGCGCACAACACTCTGATACGTTGTGTTGAGACACTCCTCTCATCACTTCAAGTCTTTTGAGATGGGAAGATCAAAGCACAGACTATCATCTCCCTCCCCTTCCTCACCAGTGCTTGGCTTGAATTACACCTAATATGAAACACTGAGTAGAATATGTTAGTTTACTAGAAGAAAACTTGAGTACAGATGGACTCGACCTTATTCCATGCATGCTCTGTACCTCTTCATTACCTGTTTCCAATTCAAACCAGATAGGCATTATAAATGTGGATTTGGGAATAAGTTAAGATCTGCAACCATACAGCTTGCCAGAAACATTAAAGATTCAGTAATCAGCCTCGGTCTCAGCAAAATCAGTGTAACAGAACAGAACATTCAGGAACTCAAATTTATTTCTCTCAGTTGTAAGAGTCAGAACAGCTCTAATTTTGTCGATGACCTAAGTGTAAGCACTGTATGCTCACCACTGCGTAGCAAACTCTTCTTGTCAAAGCACTGAACAGCAATTGCAATGCAACTCACTAGGTTGGGACTTGCTTTTAATCCCATTAGTGATAAAGAAAATCTATTTACCCTATCAAATGTATGCCTGGGGTATGGCAAGTCATAGCCTCTGCCAATAGCTGTGCTGACAGAAGAGGTTACAGCTGCTCAGTATCGCCATGCCCCTGAGGATGGTGTGCATGCTCCTCATCCCAGCAGAGACAGAAACGAGCCATTACTAGCTTGTCCCAGTAGGTAGCAGGTCTTTGCTAACCAGGCTTCTTTTGACCGCAGCAGGTTAAACATCACTGCTGTGGGCCCAGAACCTGGGGCTCACATCCTCCACTGCAAGCTCCCTGCAGGAGGGGAGGATGACATGGGCATGAAAGCAAGCACTGGTAACAAGGATGGGCTTGCCGAAGGAGAAGGACCTGAAACGTGAACCCATCTGGGCCAAAGGTTTTGGGGAGTTGCCCTGGAACTGACTGTTCCAGCTGGACCTGCACAGATGTGCCTGAGGGGTGAGGCCATGCTGGAGGCAGGCTGCAACAGGAGTCTGCCAGGGAGCTGAAAGAAGGGTGGGAGAGATGCTGCAGATCCTTGCCAGGGGGAAAGGCTGAAGTGCATATCCCCAAACATACTTGTGCAGAGAACAAAAATAAACATCTCGAGCATCTTCCTTACCACATCTAAGATGCCTGGCTTTGCGAGGGAGGCAGAGGACACACTATGTTACCTGTAGCCCAGGCTCATCACACATTCAGAGTGTGACTGTGATTCAGACCTGCTTTTTAAGTTGTTTACATAACCTTGCATGAGCCATCAAAACCAAGCCATGCTTAAGGCAATGCTTAATCTTCTAGCCATTAGTTCAGTTAGCACCACAACCCCATCAATTTAACAATTATCCATCCTTCTAACTTCAGCATAAATCTATGTATGCAAACAAATATTCATTAGCATTCCTTCCAAGTAGAAGAAAGTATCCCACGAGATTATGGATGACAAGTTAAACTCAGCATTTTCTGTGACCAGACATGTTTGTGGACAACCATGAATACTAAAGATATTACAAAAGGTAGTGTTCTGCTTCTGTACTTTTTCTCTGAAAAGCAGTGGAAAGTCTTGTAATTCAAGCAAGAGAGCTCAGATCTGTGCTGGGTTTTCATTACTTAAGTGGAAGCATTCAGAAGACGAAACACACACATGCAGCAGCGAACCCATACAGCCTCCTCTGTCGGCAATCCCCTCCCAGTGTGCAAGTTTCTGCTCCAGATCCTCCTTCATCCTTTCCTCAGACTGACCCTCTACATGCCTGTCAGCCTCACAGGATTGAATTAAGTAAATAGCTGCCAAGTCCCCTGAGAGGGATGCAAAAATGATAGGCTCGTGTTCAAAATGACCTCTTGGCATTAACACTCCTCATTGCACAGTATATATTCTCCCTCCTTCTTTTGCATGCTGTTTTAGCCTTATGTGGCATGTCATATTCTTTGAAATCAGAGCAGAAGATTCAAACTACAGAGCATCAAACTAAAAGGTTGCACAGTGCAGGTGGGAAGTACAGTCATTCCCTTTCTGAAAAGTCTGACTAATCTATCGGATCTGACATTGGGAAAACAAAAATCTGTAATAACACACATTAAAATCACATCACTGCAATCATGTTTTTGTGAGCTAGCAACAATTAATCTTAATTTTACCATACGATTTTTTTGCCATGTTTTTATGTAGAAGGAAGACATGGCATTACAAGAAACAATACTCATTTTGCCTCATGCATTAAATGACTAGCAATTGCTAGCAGCTAGGTAGCATTACTACTCCCCCCTTTTCATGCCACTTTTCCCTCTGCAGTCTTTAGCCATGGCAAGTAAAGTGTCAAAACAATGGCTTGACTTGGAAGTGGCTTGGTCAAGGAGATGCCCTGAAGAACTGTTTAGTGCTGCCACATCAGCATCCACCTCTTCTTACTCTCTACTCCTTCTGGTTCCCAACCAACACTGCTTAAAAAGCTCTCCAGAGCCAGGCTGTGGACTCCTATAGAGCACCTGTCCTTACTTCACATCCCAGCTTTAAACTCACCCAAATACACGTTTGATTCCATTTCTTAATTTGTGTATTTATTACTATTTGCCATAAAATGTTAATTAAAAAAAAAGAAAAAGAAAAAATTGCTTGGGCATTGCGAGTGGGTTTTTATGTCCCTTTGCTTTGTCTATCACCAAGTACACTTGCTTGGTCAGTAATTAAAAACAAGCAAAAAGAAAACAAACTCAAAGTTCCAAGGAATTCAACCTACCTGCTGTTATTTGTAGAAGTTGGTTTTATTTCTACAACCACCTCCCCAGGAAAAAAAAAACAAACAGTAAAACTTGAATGGCTTTCATTGTCTTTTAGCTAAAATAAATCAAGTGAATGTGCAAAAAAGTTTTGCAAAATAAAAAGGTAAGATTTTTTAAAATTTGAATGCAGGATAAGGTGAAAGCTTAATTCTCCTTAGCCATTGTATACCCAAAGTCAATGAGGATCTTCACCTTACACTACACAAATAAAACCACAATTAATGCTTTAGGAAACAAATTGTGTACCTCATATCTTGTATCAGGGAAACCCTCAAAGTAGGCAGAGTAATTCCTGTATCAGATTTCCGTCTTTCTGTTCCAACAGCAACTAGTGGAGAAAATATATGAATTTTATACAAAATTACAGTAATGGTCTTCAGTGCATCTGTTTTGCATACAGCTGAAAACAATCTTAAGTGGCCGGGAACTGCTATGTTTCTGCGCATTATCATTAACTCTGTCCTGGAAATGTAGAAGCAGGCAAAATGAAAAATACTTACTACCTATTTCTTTCTTAATCCACCACTGAACTAGGAGATTTAGTTTCTTTTTTCATATGTGAAATATGTTAACATAAATCTGTACAGGCAATGTTTTATTAGTAATATATTTCTATGGAAAGCTCATAACTGAGAAAGACACAGTAAAATTAAGCTACAGTGGCACAGTTGATGCTAAGAATGCCACACATTTCTGTCCTCCGCTACCCCGATTGAACTGCTTTGTGGTGACACATTTTGCTCTCAGGAATTTATGCCTGGCAGACAGATTGCTTAGTGCATTAATCATTAGTTATTAAGAAGTTTTCATGAGTGAGACTGATTTGTCCATAGATGTGTCTTTGAGGACTTATACAATTCCCATCTGCAGGATTTGGAGGACTGCAGAGTCCTTGGAAGATGACCCACTGAAGTTGAGAGACTTCTACTATAATACCCATCAGCAGCCACTGAGCAGGGAAAACTCAAGGGTATTAGAAAACCAACCTCTCTCACAACACAGAAGTAATTCAATGATTGTAAAGGGCCAATCCAAAGCAGAAACTGAGCACCTAGACTGATGTATAGAGATGAATTACACAACTCCTGAACTGTACCATCCACCAGCATAAAGATTTATTGAGCATGGAGTTATTCGCATCGGGATTTGGGAGATAGATTATGCTTACTGAAAGAGAAATGTCAGCTGTTTTAGCCACAGCTCTACACCTTCAGCTCCTTCAAAAATCACCTCTCTTGGAAGCACTGCTTCTCCCACCTTACTCAATGCTGATTAAAAGGCAACAAAGGTAGTGAACAGATATCACGTGCTTTTCCAGACAGGGATAATAAGTATGTTCCTTTGCCTCGAATGAGGTCAATCTATTTTGTCCAGACATCAAGGCATCTTCAAAATGGTTATGAAAGGTCTCAAAATGTGAATCTGGTATTAGAAAGCAAATGCACTGAAAATCCTGGATGGGTTTCATGTGTTTGCACTGTTTCTCCCAGGTCCAAGTTCATTCACTCTTGTCCTGGTTTGGGTGAGAACAGAACTAATTCTGTTCAGTGATTTTACTTTTCAATTCAGTTATTCTAATTAACTGCACTTTCTGAAGTCATCAGCCTGTTCTCACAGACAGTGTCTGCTGCTGGCAATGATAACACCCTAGGGTTAGAGTTACTACCAAGGATTGGTGTGCAGACCAAAGCCACTGCTGGACCTTGTGTACCACACTGGGGGGTGTAGAAAAGTGAAAGGCCACACCTGCAGGGAAGAACAGACAGGGCAGGTGAACCCAAACTGACCAAGGAGGTATTCCAACCCATATACACCATATTTGGTATAAAGCAGGGGGATCTGGAGGGTCTACAGTTTGCTTGCTTGCTCACTCACTCTCTGGGGGCTCCCAGGCTCTTCTCCCCTCTTGGACTGCTTTGCCAGCTTTGCTCAGCTTGGCACAGGTCCTCTTTTGGTTCCTTCCTCAGAACATCCAAGGAGGACTCCGTTCTGCCTTCAATCACAATCAGTATGTTCCTGAATCTGGTACCAGAATCCAGCTCCTGAACACAGCTCCCATCTGCTGTAGGGCCCAGTCTGGGATTCCCCCCGTGCCTGCTTAGCATCAGTGGTGATGTAATTACCATCAGGGGGTTGGGTTCCATACTGGTTTTGTATATATTTGTCCATATTCTATTTTTATTATTATTATTTTCATTGAAGCTGTTTGAGTTTCCTTTTCTAATCACTAAGTCTCTCTCCCTTATTTCTCCCTTTCTCTTCCCCTTTGGGGAGGGAGGGGGGTTAACAGAGAGCGTCTGTTATTGGTCTAAGGGTCTGTCCTGACCCTAAACCGTGACAACTATGATGGACCCTTTATGGGGTCACCTACCAAATACTCACCTGGGGACTCTGCACTGTGCTCTTGCTTCTCTTCTCTCTCCTGGTACTGAAGTAAATGGGACCATAAAGCAGATTTTCCCTGGAAATAAATATGTAGTACTTAGCTTTAAATAAATCAGGGGAAAAAAAAATAAAAAGGCTTTTGAACACAGCAAAATAATGAGATGGCATTTCACTGAGTAAAATGTTCAGTAGTGACAATCAATCCTTTCTCTTGGGCCATGAAACCACAGGAAAGAGGAGAGGACCTTCCCACCAACCTAGCAGTCACACTACCTGCCTTGTTTCTTTGCCCTCTCCCACGTTTCCCTTCTGAAGGTTGAAAGAGAAGAAATGAAACACATATCTGACACCATCATTGCAATTTCCAGAGGCACCTCTCAAATAGAAAGAGAGAAAAAACAAACAAACAAACAAAAAAAAACCCCAAAACACAACCCCCTAAAGTCCTCAAACTCTGACAAGGGATGAACCAGGGACTCTGAGCCCAAAGATACCTCCCACTTTATGTTGCAATGATGCCACTGAGTGGCAGCTTAAAAAGTAAAGATGGCATTAAGTATTTGCTAGAGGACTGTACGCACAAAGTCCCAAGCTTCCAGTTACCAACCTGCTTGACCTGCAGACCATGGCTCCAGATTCTTTCTAGAAGATCACAGAGACTAGCAATCAATGTATTTTCCTCCAGACCTGTTATGTTGGCTTCTCCATGTCCCAGTTCCACTGCTTCATGGCCCATTTTCTCTACCAACATGCGTTTAGTCTAATAACACACACACACAAACATAAATCCCCAAAGCTTTCTAAGACTGTTATCCAACAAAGATCAGAATTTGTAGATTAGTTTACTTAGACATGATTAATCTAGACACCGTCACTAATGGCCCAACCAGAGAAACTTCAAAACAGAGGTTGGCAATTAAAAAAAAAAAGTGCATGATTACTTCACACTTCCCTTTTCTATATCCATTATCTATTGCCTTGTTCCTACACTGCTGAGCTATTACTGACTAGTATCAAGCTCAGAGTATAGATACATTTTCAATCTTGCTTAGTATCTGTTTTTCTTCTCACTACAGCTATTGAAGTTTAAAACTCTGGTAACAGAGTATACCACCAACTGCAGTCGAAACAAAGACACAAAGAAGTTGTATTTTCATGGCTATAAAAGCTCATTTAATATTAGAAACTGCTATACTTCATTTGCTCTGCATAAACAACATGCACAACATTCGCCTGTTATGTTTAGGCTGCATGTAAATATGAACAATTAAAGGAAATCCTCCCTAAGATGTCTCACCGTGCTGATTCTCCTTCATGTCCTTTTTTACTCTTTCCACCAACACTGACCACATAAACAGAAGAGTGATAATACATTCCTTTCTTTTCCAGTAGTTGAAAAATACAGCATTGAAAGGACATCCACCCTACCATAACCCAGTACACCAACAGACCAACACCATTCCAGCTGTGAAGGATTTTTCAGGACACCATCTGCAGATGCTATTTAGGCTCCATGTAAGCAAGGGGAGAGCACATGCTGGAGGACCTACCTTCATGCGACATTCCTTCAGTAACCCTTCCACAAATTTCCAGTTGGTCTGCGCAATCACAGCTGGAGAGAGGTCTGAGAGTTTGGGCTGCCTTAGATTTTTTCCTAAACTCCTTGCCTCCTGCATGTATTTCTAAAAATAAACAGAATAATTTTAGACACGACAAGTCAGAGGTACTCTCCCCATCCTAATCCTAGGCAAGCAAATGCTGGTGAAAAGGAATGAGCTAGTGTTAATCTAGGAACAAACCCATAATTTGTCTGATGTTTAGGTGTCAGGATGGAGAAGTGGAATGCTCCCTTTTGACAATAGAAAAAGAAAGATATTTTCCTGTGTGGTACTGAAACATTTAATGTTAGTGAACTGTGCTGTCAGCTACCAGCGTGAAGTTAGCCACAGCAAGTGCATAAAAGTGCAATACTTTCATTGAGCAATAAAGTCAAAATACCAAGTAAAGTTTCTTTCCATTGTTATTTGAGTCTCACTTTAAAAACAATAATAAACAAAATTTCAAAACTTAATTAATGACCAGACTATACAAGAATAAAAAAAATATCCTTTGAAAAATTACAAGAAGCAGAAATACACTTCAAGAAGGAGAAAGATTTCATTCATCACTTTTCGTCTGGATAGTTTATGTGGGAAAAATGAGACTGAATTTTATTCTCAATTAACTTTTTACTTACAAGTGACACTTGTTTTAAACAAAAATGACATTTAGTATCACTGAAGTTTTTACTATGGGCTAGTAACTGAGAAGTATGGACAAAAATTAGCATCCTCTTTAAAAAAAGATCCAAGCTATAATAGAAGACTCCTAAATCTTCCTGCTCTACTGCTTTTTTGTTCATGGATGAGGTGTTTGGTTTTTGTTGTTGTGGTGGGGTTTTTTTGTTTGGCTGGTTTGGGTTTTTTGTTTTTGTTAAGCCAAAAACCCCAAATCAATCAACAAAGTGCCCTCTGCCACCAGCATCAGTGAGGGGGCTGAGCAAAGCTAAGCAGCTGGCCACATTTAGGTGTGCAAATGTGAAGCCTATCAAAGAGTTGTCTAAGAATGATTCATAAAGTTTTTGTTAAAAAGAGTAAGATAATAGAATGTTGCCACAGAAGAAACACAGTGCTCGTGGCTGGCCTAGTGTGGGAATGCTCGTTTCCTTAGTGTGTTTTTATCCAGTTAATGCTGCCTCTTTGGGGTATGATATGTGACAGTGATTGCTCTTCCCCTGAGAGGACCAGATCACATCCCTCCAGAGACAGTGATGCTGCTGGCTGGGTTTTCTGGGGAACTGAGACATCGCTACAGCTGCTGCATCCTTAGAGCTTTCTGTCTGGAGAGAAATTAATTTACTTCACAGAATCATAGAATGGTGTGGGTTGGAAGGGACCCTAAAGATCATCTAGTTCCAACTCCCCTGCCATGGACAGGGACACTTCCCCCTAAATCAGGAAAAGTGAAATCCAAATACATTAAAGTTAATTGAAATAGCTCACTTTTTTCTTTTTTTTTTTTAATGAAGGAGTACAGTTGTTGTGACATAACTGGATTTTTTTCAATACAAAACTTGGAAAAGAACCACTTAACATCAGTCCAACAGGTCAGACAAGAATGGAGGGTTCTCCCACGGAAAGCTGTATTCAACAAAAGTACTCAGCTAGGTAATTACACTGACATTGCAAGGTCTTAAAAATAGTTTAAAAACTACATGTGTGAATTAAAAAAAATAAAATCACAGATGATGAAAGCGTGTTCAGCAAGCAATCTCACAGGTGACTTCCATCTAACTCAGTGCAAAAATTAGCAATGGAAACAGTGACAGAGTAATACAGCGAATATGTAATTAGGAGAGCTAATATTTCTTTTTACTTGTAAAGGGAGAAATAAAAAGTAAAGTGTGGTTATATTCTGAAGAGTACAAAACATGGATAACCTTACTTTATTCATTGTATGTCTTGTTATTATAGTAAAATAAAAAAAATAACTCTTGTAAGTTCAAGAGAAGAATAAAGGTGGTATGAGAGAACCAACTGAATTCCCTTTTCTTGTTCAGCAGCATCCACACAGCACCACCTTCCTCTCACTGGGATGCAATTATCCAGCAGTCAGAAAGCAATGCTTTTTGGATTTGACACCTTAAGCTGAATGGCCAGGTGAGCAACACGGGGAGAAAACAAAGCAAAACAAAATTCTTGTCTTTCAGCCTTGGAGGCGTCGTGTTTGCCAGAGAGCTGGTGCAGGATCCTAAAGCTGATTTCCAGCTACTTTTCCGATTATAACCACACTTTCAAGTGCTACAAGGACGTCTTCATGCTCTACTGAAAAGGGAGAGGTTTGAGACGCAGTGAAGACAGCGGTTCCTCACACTAACAACTCAAAAGCAGCTTTCAACAAGAGAAAACTAAAACATACCAGGCAGCATTCAGAGAAGGATTTTTTAGGAGGCCGTGCAGGAGGGGGTGGTCCCTGATCCCACTCCCAGAAGGCCATTGAGTTCTGACGAAGCAAAAGCTCCTCCGATGGCTAAGAGGAGGCAGATGCCCCAATGGCAGAATAGCCAAAAAGAAAGAGGAGACAAAGCAAAAGAAGCATGCATATGATCCACAGCCAAAAAAAGAATGTAAATATATGACAAAGTATTGAAAAGTTTCTGCTGAGATACACAGAAGAGGCAACACTTGAAATATACTTGCAAAGCCACATTAGCAAAAATAGCAACAAACATGTGCAAGCGCTGTTTTGCTATATTTCCATGAAACACCACTTGAAGCTGTACTCAGAGTCCACTCACTCAGGTTCTCTCAGAGGACAAATGCCAACATTATTCATCAAGATTTACCACAAAACAGCATGAGTGTTTTATTTTTGCTAGTGACAAAAAAAGAAGTTCCAAAAGAAGCACATGGACATTAATGGAAAAATATGGCAGAACATATTTAATGAAGGATGAGAAACTGAAAAGATGGGAAAGAAGTATGTGTATGTGGCTGACATTTACAAGATGCATAGGAGTTTCCAAGCTTTAGGCATAAAAAGGTCCCAAAGTCTTAGCCTTTCAAATAGGCTTACTCATATCAGGAATCTACGTAAGAGAAGATGACAAAAATTCCTTTAAAAAAGTAAAAAGTCCTGCCTCATTCACCTCTACAGTGATGACATTTATTCAACTACTTGACTTTCATAGTGACCTTCACCCTGGCTCAGAGCTCAGCAGCTGCACCCAGGCAGGCACAAGGGCTCTGCTCTCTTCATGCAATAACATGGCCAGGTTCCAAATCAGCAATTAAGCCATTTTCTTGACAAAAAAAAGGGCTGCCTTATTCCAAAACAATAAAAGCATTTTATTTCTGCTGTGTGCTCTCAAGTTGTACAACATACAGAAGCATCTGTGACCATCAGCAACTAAATGGCCGCCGCTAAAGAAAGCCACATAAACCTTATGATAGCCACAAAACTGCCCAAACACATCATTTGTCTAGACCTCACCTCCTGGATCACAAGCTTGTGCCACCTGCAGATGCCACCTACCTCCCTCAAATCATTGTCCAGGCCAATGTGCTCTGAATGTTCCCGCAGGCGACCCTTCCTCCGTTGCGTGGTGGTGCTGCGACTGGCCCAGCGGCTGGGACGTCAGAGAGAGAGAAGACTCATGTGAGAGAAAAACAAAACAAAAAACCAGGAGGGAAAGCCTGGGTCAGGAGACAGAGGACATACAGAGGACATCCAGTGGGTCAGCAGCAGGAAAAGTGAAAGCATTATCTTGGACCTTGTAGTAGACATGGGTGCCAGCTGATATCTGACCTCTCTGTGGGAAACTGCTTGTTAGGTGACAGGCCAGCTCACACCCAAGGGACAAAAGCCCTGATGGAGATGTGCCCATCACCTGCTAGGGTCTCCAGTGAGAGCTCCCGTGTTACCTGGAAAGCAGGTCATGACACAACATTGATGTCACCTCTAGGCAAATTGTCGTACTTCATTACCCAGCACCACCACTGTCTGCTACATCTGCTGAAGTTTGATAAAAACATGTCTGTAGGAACAAGCAAATTACAATTCTGTGTTTTGAATAACAACTTTAAGACTTCCCGCTTTTGTGAGAGGTTTTAGTTCTCCTTTCTCTGCTTTCTGCGGTATTTCCAGGAATTACTTCAGAGAAATTTCCCATTGCAGTAGTAATTACAGCAATAGGGGGTACACCTCTGTCTAAAAGCTATAAATAATACTGATGCTCCTGGAATTAATCATCTTTCTATCTTAACCATTTTTTTTTTCTTCCTGCTACTAGATGCCACAGAAAACCTGTATATTTTCTACATGTACATACACGTCCAGTTGATTTTTTTTCCCTCCTTTGAAACTGTTCCTTGAAAGCAGCCACTTGGTAACCAGGTTTGAAACTGAGTGACCTTAAAGCTCCCAAGTGTCCAAAGTCCTGTATGCCAGATACTATAACAAAACATAAACCAAGATAATTCTGTCCCAAGGAACTTCTAATCTGATTGTTCTAATATTACCATAGCCTGCAGTCAAATCTTTGAAAAAGAAAATGTTCAACTGGTGCAGAGAATAAAGTAGCTAATATATTATTTATTAAAAAAAAGTTGAAATAAAACTGTACAAAGCAACCTATCGAATATAAAAAATAAGTATCCTAATGCAGATAATGGCTACATCTTCAGAATGATATTACTTTCTGTGGTTGTGTTTATTAGAATTAAAAATGTCTTTCAAATATAGCAAAACAAAAAGAAAAAAAAAACCTTCAAATATACAAAACTTTCAGTCATTTTATGAAGTCATCTGTTCTGCTTCTTTCCTGCACTCAGAAGTTAAAGAGCAAAACCAAGGCAAAAGAGAACACAAAGCTTGTCCAGGGCAGTGATCCAGCTCCAGTGCCTGGTGGGATTTATGAATAAGGCTCAACCTATGAGAGGAAACTGCCTGGAAGAATTTGAAGGGATAACCTAAATCTGGAAGAAGAAAAAAAACAACCTAAAAAACCCAAACCAACCAAACAACCCCCCCCCCATACAAACAAAAGCAAAGCCACCAAGAAAACAACCCCCATACTCCCCAACTTCAGTAACCGAGTCAAAGGTGCCCTTCAAAACCTGTCTCTATCCTGGCCTCTCTATTCCACACTGAAACATTCATGCTGGGCACCAGACCAGAACAACTGCTCCAAGATGGCTTTTTCTACAGAGTCTGTGATCAACAGCCAGAGCCCCTGGAGATCTGGATTCTCTGCTTTTGGTAGATCTATACAGAAAGAAACCTGGAGATGCTCACATCAAAGACAGAAGTGTGTGTTTGGTGAGCCTCTCCACACAGGTGGTATTGGTGAGGACAGCAGTCTCCAGATCTTGAATCCATCTATTCCTGTGTGCATTTCAAATGGAAGCATACACAAATAGGATCTGGGATCTGAACTATTTTGGCAAGGAGTTTCAGCTGATGACATATGAGCAGATGCATGCCTGGATAAGAAAACCCTTGCACAGACCTGGACTTTGGTCCTGACAAGTCTAGAAAGTGGTCAGGGATATGTAGGAGGGGAATCTGACCCAAGAGAACTGTAGGAATGTAACTCCCGGTAACCAAAGCTTTCTGTTTCCAGAGAGAAGGACTCTGCATACACGTACCTAACTAACTATCCCCACCAATTCCTCCAGTGGATCAAACAAAGACCAAATTTTGGCTAAATGCACAGATAAAAAGGGAAAAGTCACAGGATCTATATTTTTTTAATAGTCAAATCCAAGCTCCTTCCTACCTCACAAGTAATGGCAAGGAAGCAAGTGCAGAGGAAGAAATAAACATTTGGGTCTGCATGTAATTATGGTTCAGCACCTCACTATCCCATATGACAAATTTATTTTTAAAGGAATGTAGCCTCACGTCTCTAGTAACTCAACAAAACAGCCCAACAGGTGTCTGCACAGCAAATGCTGATACTTTCTCAGAGGAATACATTACTCATTTAAGTGTCTTTATACCTTCTCAGAGGTCTTAAAAATGTGTGGCCCATGAGTTTAATAAGTCACCACTTCCCCCCCCCCCCGGAGCAAAACCCATTGCCCCC
>JANHFX010000826.1:11449-73752 GCA_027560015.1 Chloroceryle amazona | reverse complement strand
AGCCTTGCAGAAGTCCAGATAGATGACATCCATAGGTCTACCCTTGTCAACTGATGCAGTCACTTCATTGTAGAAGGCTATTAGGTTGGTCAGGCAGGACTTGCCCCTAGTAAATCCATGCTGACTACCTAGGATTCCCTCCCCGTCATCCATGTGCCTTAGCATATACTCCAGGAGGATCTGTTCCATGATCTTCCAAGGCACAGAGGTGAGGGTCTTCTTTTTTTACCCTTTTTAAAGATGGTCGCAGTGTTACACTTTTTCCAGTCGCAAGGGACTTCACCTGACCGCCACGACTGGCTCAGAAACTGCATCAGCCGGTTCCTTCAGTACTCTGGGGTGCACCTCATTAGGTCCCATGGACTTACTTATGTTCAGGTTCCTCATGAACCTTGTCCTTGCTTACAGTGGGAAGGACTTTATCTACCTGGTCCTTGTCCTGTGGGCCACCAACTTGAGGGCTTTGAGGAGAGAGGTTGCCAGTGAAAACCGAGGCAAAAAAATGTTACTGAGTACCTTAGCCTTCTCCTTGTCCATTGTTACTAATTTGCCATTAGTAAGGGGGGTTGGGTGTACACCTTCTTTGGCCTTCCTTTTCTGATTTAGATACTTCTAGAATCCCTTTTTATTCTTCATATCCCTCTCCAAGTTCAGCTCTAGCTGCGCCTTGGCCTTCCTGACTTCGTCCCTATGTAACCGGGCAGTGTCCCTGTATTCCCCCCAGGATACCTGTCCCTATTTCAACTCTGTGCAATTTCCTCTTGTTCTTTAATTCAACCAGCAGTTCATGACTCAGCCACGCTGGTCTTTCTCCCTTCTTGCCTGGTCACTGCAGTCCAGGCTGCCTCCAATCTTGATGTCCCCAACTAGTTCACTTGCGTTGGTCACCACTAGGTCTAAAACCACATCCCCTCGGGTAGGGCTGTCTATTACTTGCTTTAAAAATTACCGTCCAGGGACTCCAAGAATCTCCTGGATTGCCTGCAGCTTGCCATGCTACTCTTCCAGCAAATGTCAGGGTGGTTAAAGTCCCCCAGCAGGATGAGAGCCTGCGAGCGTGAGATCTCCTGGAGCTTGAGTATGAAGGCTTCATCACTAGCCTCCCCTTGATCAGGTGGCCTGTAGTAAACAACACCCACAAGGCTCCCTTTATTGTCATGATTCCTAATTCTTGCCCATGGGCTCTCAACATTCTCATGGCTGTTCTTCAGGGACAAGTCTTCACACTTTATCCATTCCTTAACACAGAAGGCAACACCTCCACCCCTCCTTCTGTGCCTGGCCCTTCTAAATAGCCTGTAGCCTTCGATAGCCACCCTTCAGTCATAGGATTCATCCCACCAGGTTTCAGTAATAGCCACTATGTCACAGCCTTCCTGTAGCACAGTAGCTTCCAATGCCCCTTGTTTGTTGCCCATGCTGCGTGCATTTGTGTAGAGGCACTTCAGCTGGGCTGCTGGTTGTGTCACCTTTCTAGAGGGACACCCTTTTGTTTCTCTGAGGTGTTTCATGGCCACTGTCCTGTTGGTGCCTCTTTCTTCAGAAGCCCCTGACTCATCCCTTTTAGGCATTGCCTGACCTGTGGTTTCTACGTCATGCCTCAGGGCAACAGGTTAAAGGCCCTTACCTAAGTCACCCCTTCCCACCAGCCCTGGTGTGTTATCCTGCCTCTTTGGACAGATAATTCTGATATTATTATTATCCCTCTCCCCCCTCCTATTTAGTTTAAAGCCCTGTGTACTTTCCAGAAGACTCACCTTGGTCACATAGCAGCAGAAGTTTACAGTCCCTAAGTATTTAAAAGCACTGCTTTTAAGTAAAATCCAAAGAGAAGCCTAGGAGAAATTTAGTTGTCAAAATTATTCTGTATAGTTAGCATATTTATATTCCATTATTTTGTCAAATTTGTATTTAATCCACTAGCTCATTGCTTTGTTGTGTTTCGGTTCAAGTAAACACATCGTGCATTATTTTTTAAATTAAAAAGTAATTCAACCCAGCTGAGCAGCAAGAATGTTTCAGAATTTGGATAAGAGCAAATTATTTCTCAAATATCCAGCTGGCATAGGGCCATACCACAACCTATTTATTAATATAAATGAGGGAATATAAATTTTAGAACACAGGTGTTGGTGTTTTTTTCACAAATAAAAAGTAAAAAAGATCATACATTGGTATTAAAGAGATTATCATTCTTAGAGCAAATATCAAGCTGCAGACAACCCATTAAGAAACAGGTAAAGACCCCTGGGTCTTTTAAGCTGCTGGTGAATGTGAAACCAGTTAATTGCTTCTGCTCCATATTGCAGGAGCTTCTGCATTAAAAACAACTCCCCCAGAATTTCTAAGAACAGGAATGCATTTAAACCCCAATTCCTTAAGAATCTTTGCTTATCATGAAGAAGCAGCACGTCTTACTTAACAGTTGTTAAAGACATGAACATCAAAGTGCAAGTTTGTAAGTAGCTTTGAACTTGGATGAGGTGCATGGCACAGACAAGAGGAGGACTCAGCTTCAGTTCCCGTTCTGGGTCTCCACCACTTTTGAAAGCTTCTCTTTGCCATTTGCAGCCTCAGTGCACAGGTACGCATGTCATCAGTAACCAGCAAGAGAAACAGAGGAGATGTCTCCTCTATGGCTGCATCCAAAACCAGTTCTCATCAGAGCCAGGCAAATCTCACAAGCTTTGGCTTGAGCAACCAAATGATTTTTCGCTCTTACTAAGGCCAGACACAGATCCTTGGTAACACTTGGGTTGTTGCCCATCTCCCCTGGCTCCTCTGCTGCACTCCATGAAATTGAAATAGATGTATGAACGCTCTGGTTTTGAGTTGGGTAAGGCAGCTTTCTTTCTATAGAAAGGAAGACTGTTACTGCATGGATGGGACCCCAGCCTGGCCCTTCCTGTTTCCTGAACAAGCCAGCCTGATACCCTCACAGACAACAGCAAAAGTGCTGTCATCTGACACTGCTCAGCTATTAGAAGGTCACTGGAAAGATGCACTTGAATAAATATGCAAATTAAAACAACAAATTACATAACCCATTCTCCTTGTTCCTAGCACCAATCTGTGGAAAATCAGCCTTGATCTGCAGAAGGTCAACTAGCAGGGCAAATGCATTTTTCATCTTGTCTTACTAAAAGCTAGTCACTCAATCTTAAAAATTATTTCATGCATACAAGTCAATCTCAAGGTTACACCTCAAAACCCTTCTCAGCTACAGATCAGCCATTTATGAATCCCTCCCTATGCAATGGTCTATAATTATACCCATCTGTTTGCTGTCTTGTCGAGGAACGCTTGTACAAACTCATAATACCTGCGGGTGAAAGTTTGGCATCTCATAACATTTCATAGCTCTGAATGCTTTAAAGATTAAGAAAAAAAAAAAAAGAAAAGATACAGGAAGTAGCACATGTCTTAGTATGTATGAGATGATTTCAAAGTCTGTTCTGATCTACATAGTCATGTGAAATTACAGGTCTTCACAGAAAAGTTTAAAGTATCTTTTTGGATTAGGGCATTCAACTCAGGAAATGCATGCTCACTTTTCTTTGATGGTACTGATAATATTTAGCATGCTCACTAGCACAAATTTTTATAACTCATTCACTATGAGGAATGCTTTCTTTTCTAGTGATGATGACAAAATTATTAGGCTAATTGTTAGCATCCAGCAATGCTTGTTAGAGATTAGCAGAGATAAAAAAAACCTCACCAGCTAGGTACCCAGCAGTTTTCACTGAAGAGAAAGAAATTCCCAGGTTCCTCCAGAAAAATAATATTAAAAACTGGAAATGGTTCTTTTGATATTTGTTTAAGGAAATAAGAAACTCTAGTTACTTTGCATTTACTTTCAAGTCTGTACAAGATTAGACACTTACCCTGTAAGGCACAAAGTCTTTTTTGATGGAGAGGTTTTTGTACCTACTAGCATTTGAGGGAAGCTTACATGGTTACTGAAGAAAACCTGAAATCAAGGGATTCCTCCATCTCCCCAAACCAGAGGGAGAAAAAGCGGAGGCAGAACAGAAAAATAAAGGAGGGAAAGAACAGAAGCAGATGGAAAAAAAAAAACAACAAACCCACAACGGGTTTGTATAGAGTGTCAAGGGAGAGAGAGTTTCCAGAGCCACCATCACTACTAGACTTTGACAACAATCTCCAGCTGCAACCTGAGTTTTGCCTTTTACTTTATGAATGACAAGCCCAGGTAGGAAGATTATTCTCTGGTCCTACTCCAAACTTTAGAGCTAGAATAGATGATGAGATAGTATGCACCAATTTAGGGAGTGTCTTTTGAGAATGGTCTATCTGTTGAGCAGGGCGAAGACACAAAGGTCCTGTTTCCCATCCATCTGACACCAATAAACATCTGGTAAAAGTAAAAGGTAAAAAAAAAAAGTAAGAACACTGTCTGGGTGATATCCCAAGAAGTTGACAAACTCAGAATGATGAATGGTTGGACCAAGTAAATTTCCTGAGATCTGTGAAATAAACCCCTTCTTTTTCTCAGGCCTCATCCACCTCAAGCACTGTATGCACACTGGACACAGTGAAAGCTGCTGTGATGCCAACAAGGCTACTATTGACTGCTTTAAATGCATGAGCTGGAGGTTATACCCCACGGTGCTAGTCCACAGTAGCAGCTGCTACCACCAGAGCAAAGATCTGACCTGTGCAAAATCATCCCCAGGTACAGAAATGAGTAGGATAGTGGAGACTTAAGCCTAGGGTAGTGTCTCCCCTTCTCTTTGCTGTGCAGCCCAAGACAGTGGAGAAAAGGCCCAAAAGATTTGGAGACTTACCATATGTCCCCAGCGCCAGATGTGCAATATGTAGATAGTCTTTCAGCTTTAATTTTCTCTTTCCTGGGATCTCCTTTCCATCCAATTGCTCCCCCTCCCTTACACATGCTGCTGGATCACTTTCTTACTTTCAGTTTTAATGTCTCCCCACTCCCAAAGTGATGATAGCTTATACCACAGCATTTATTTTGCTTGGCAGCTATACCTGCAGACCTCACCTTGCCTTCTTCGGACAGGGAACTATTCCATGTTTTCCAGGACAGGGAATACCGTTGAGCACAGACCCCCTACAGCAAGTTCTTCATGTTTAGAGTTAAAACTCTAATTAGTACACAGGACCTTGTTCAAAAGAAACCGCTCAAGGAGGATAATCCCAGGGCAAAGTGGCCCCTACAGCTTCTATTGCAACTGCTGCCTCCTAACAACTGCTTAGCTGGACTTGTCATGGGTCTGTCTCTCACACTTAACCTTCTCCTTAAGTGCAAAGAGGGCAACAGAGTCTAGTTCAAAAACTCTATATTCAGCCCCTTTTTCCATCAGCAACTGCTGGGGGTCCTTGGCCAGGTCCTGAATCTCACTTCCCTGCGCAGGACAAGTAACAGCAGTGGGGACCTACTCTGCTGCAGGTTGGCAGTTCTGCCACACAAGCACCACCTTCCAGCCACACTTTACAAAGCTCACACAATACAACGTACTGCTTAAAATCCAAACCCTGAGAAATTCCTGTATAATTACAAATCACTGTTCTGTGGTGGAGATGGAAATGGTTTTGGCATTGGAATATTGATTCATTATAAATGTTTTCCTGAAATCTGACAAATATTTGTCTTGACAGTGATTGTCTATAATACGGTAACAGGACAAAAAAAAAATCAGCACCATATTACAACACATATGGTGCATGCAGAAATTATCTATTCCAAAGAGCTTAAAGTCCAAACATAGGCATTGACTGAGAAAGCAGAAAAAAATAATCCTTCTCCTTTCATTTTAGAGATTGGGTATAGAAGCTCTCAGATGCCAAGCAATTCACAAAGCTCAACATAAAAATTATTTTTTCCTGCTACAAAGGAGTCCAATATCTCAAAATCCTTCCCATGCTGTAGCAAAGCGAAACAAAGATCCTTTGAGAGGGGAAACAGATGTCAATGTTATCTGCCTTGTTCAGGTACTATCTCCAAGAGAGGTTCAAATCTTTCACTGTAACCAAACAGAAGAGAATTTCACCTTCTCAGCAGATGTCCAACCACACGATTTTTTGGTATAAGGCCTGTTTAAAAGCACATACACGCTCATTCAAACCAGAAACAGCATTCTTGCTGTGGTCAGAACATTGTTATCCCAGTTTCAACACACCCAGCCTTCCTGATGAAAGAACGATTTGGCACTTTTCCAACTCTCTGTTCCAGTAACCTACCAAAGGTAAGGCAGAAAGCCTACCACAGAGCTGGAGTCTCAACCTGGATCTTCTAAATCCAGTACAATGCTTTAAAGTAGACTGTGCTGGTTCTTTCTTTTCCTTTTTAAGTCCCGCTTTACATACAATTTCAAAGCACTTGGAAGCACTTGAAAAGATGGGTTACCTGGACACCACTTTCCTCTACAGCTTTTTTTGAACCCACATAAAGTATAACTGCAGCTTTGTAAAGCCACATATTTAAATATGTATCCTAGAACAGGATAAACAGATTATGTTCTAAAAGAGTATCTTATCAAAAGGAACAAAATGATTCTAAGCAATAGTTTTAAACAAAAAGCCAACAACAGAGGAAAAAAAATAAAATGAACCTTAATGAATAAGAGCTTATTCTTCAGAGGGAAACACCTGAAGTAGCTTTAAAACATTCTTGTGACTTTTACCACATGCTACCTCTTCGAAGTGTTATAAGCAATTGCTGTTCAGGTGCTAGTTTCTGTAATAAGATATGGATTAGCTGAGCCAGCTATAATGGAAAATCTGGAAAATAAAAATTCACAATTTGCTTTGAGCTCTGAGTGTAAGTTGGGAAGAGCACACAACAGTTGAGACCTGTCTAGGGGCTTAATACCTTCAGATCTGTAATGTTTATATATAGCACACTGCAGATGAAAAAGGAAATCTGAAATTCACATCTGAGACAAAAATTGTTTATGAAAGCAAAGGTTTTCAAATCAGGTCTCAATAACTCCACAGAAGCAATGCATGCAAGTGTTGCAGACTTGGAAGCACCTTGGAAGCTTCCATCTTTGATCTGGTCTGTGTGCCAGCAGCAGTGATGACTGGCAAGCCAGACCAGGTGATCTTCAAGAGATGTTCAGATAAAATGCACAAAAATGCTACGGGAAATGTTTGTTCACCACAGAAATCACCTTGCACTAGTGCTGCCTTCAGGGAACTTGGACAGGTCAGTGACATGGGGTTGTAACCAGCAGACTGTCTTGGAGAAACGACCCATGGCATCTCAATGCCCTTTATCCCTGACAAAAGAGTGGATTTATGAGCAAGTGACACAGCACAAGTTACAAGATAAAAGCAGAGTGGAAATTTATGCAAATCTGAAAATACATATTTTTCTTAAACAGGATGATTAAGATGAGCCTGCACTAAGAATTAGCCTCGCAGACTGGGGGTCAGCTCTGCCCCAAGGAAAGCATCCCAAGGCTGATACTTGCTGAGGCCAATTCTTTCTATTTTCTCTCGTTGGCAAAAACTCAGTAGAAAAAGAATCACTTCCACTTCAATAAATTTCTATTTATACTATTTATCTGTGTCACAGCCTGACATCAGTGGTTCAGCATAAATTAGTTTATGATTAAGAGACACCTTAAGAATTAATTCACAAGAAAACCTGAATTAGCTCCCATGGTTAAGCCTCCGAGAGCGGGGCAAAAGTCTGTGACCATGCTGACAAGGAGACAGCTGGACATGTGAAGAAGTCCCTGATGACACAGGGACCCCCTTGCTCATCCTCATGGTTGCTGGGGCAGAGCACCCACCCTGTTGGGTAACAGCCCTGGGCCAAGGTAGCAGGCTGGTGGGGAAGGCACAGACACCATCAGGCAGAAACTTCCTTCAAGACCACTTCTGACTGCAGTGTTATTTATCTGGCATTTGCCATAACTGCAATGTAAAGGCCTAATTTAACTTTATTCTTCCTGTTCTTAAAAGGTGAAGATGTTTTATGCTGGAAAATACAAAGATCCAATTAAAAAAAAGTGGCAACGTGTTGCAGTGTGTGTGCCCCTTTAGTGTCAAAAGCAGTTGCCTGGTCTGCCCTACAGTTTATTGTGAATACAAACAGGAGTGGGGTTGTGCTACAGACCTGGACTAGCTCCTACTCCTTATTTCCAGATGCTTTAGAAACTTGACTTTTCAGGCCATATTAACTTCAGCTAACAAAATTGAGGCACTTCTAATTAAAAAGTAATTTTGTCTTTTCCCCTAAGTTAAAAATGAAGGGTATATTTGATTCTTTAATTATTCTATCCAATTACTTGCCTCTATTCCAGGGGAACGTGCACTGTAGTCTCCTCTGACTGTAATGTTGTTGAGGCCCTAAACCCAGGTCTCTCTCACAGCAGAGACACATTTTGTCCACATATAAATTGTTTTCTGCAATAGTTTCCCATTGTTTTTCATTATTACTAGTGTGGAGTGTAACTATTTACATAACAGACAGAAGAGCAAAGGTTTTTTAAGTGACTATTTGGTGTAAAAATGCTTTAAAATGCAAACACATTGTGTGTGTATTCACTTAAAAAAATCTCTCCCAAAACAGACTTTGTGAGAAAGATCTTACAGACTCTACCTTTTTTCTTGGTGATGACTATATATATGCATAGCCATTTGTATTATAATTTCTAAGACTGAAAAAAAAATAATGCAAAGAATATTTCAATCTTTGAGGAGGAATTACTCAAGCCGTTTGAAACACAACTTGGGAAATGCTCAAAATTATAATGAGCAGAAGCAGCCTAAGCTCTAAGAAGTTTATCTTTGTCTCATCCACACATTCCCTCTCATGTTCAAATCCCTAGAAAGCCAGACATACAAAATGGATTGCCGAGGTTTCCGCGGAGCCCACAGTTTAATTCATCTCTCTCCAGCAGACTTCTCATGCCAGGGGTATTTTGTTACCAATCCTTATGAAATTGTAGCAGCTACTGCAGAGCGTTATTAACTTGAACACTGCTGGAAGCCTCAACATTTCACAATACCGTTCCATCTCCGCAGTCGCACAGGAGAGCTGTGCACTGAATAAAAGGCACTTGCATAAGTATTAATATCTATGATTGAACAAGCTATAATAAAACTACATCAGCAAGTCTGTTTCCTAAATGAAAGTCTGTAAGCCCCAAGCTTGTACAACGTTAGATGTGTGCTATAGTGTATGCCTTGTTTACTGATAACAAGTATGACTACCAGTTTATTCTGCTTTATTGGGAGTCTAGTAGTTCCTATGTCCTGCCTTTGAAAGTCATAGGAACACATCATAATTCAAGCTTTGAATTTTAGAGGATAAAGTTTATAAGGCTGCAATACAAAGACTGCAACTAATTGTGAGGAAAAATATTTAATCCCCTGGTTTTCAGAGCCCTGTTGTCAAAATTTGACCCTATTTAAAAGTATTCTCTACATGCAGGAATACGTAACCTGAAGGCGTAGGTGTTCTGCTTTGAGTGCTTTCAGGTACAGCTTTCTGTATCACCTTTGCAGGCCAAAGTCAGCACTTCAAGTAGTCTATTACATCTACTCACCAACACAGATTTTCATTAACTCCCTGGAAGGCCATGCTGTCTCCATTAACAGCAAGGACTTGCTCTTGCCATTTAGGGTGCAAGCAGAGGGATCTGACAGTTCCTAAGGTATCCTTTCCTTGTTCTGTGTTTTGTCCTAATGCTGCCACAGCACTATTTGCTGCTCCCAAGCTGCACAGACATTTCACATCTTCAGACTGAAATACTTTGGTCATAATGGCTTTTGCCTCAGAAGGACAGAATTATCCACATCAGCAGTTCCCAAACTGTTTTGTCGAGCAATGCTAATAACTCCTTAGCATCAGGCTGCTTTAAAGTTTCAACCATAAACTTGAGAGAAATTGAGGATTACAGCAGTTGCCTGAAGTCCAAAACATTTGGGAATGAAAGAGCTTAAAAAGTGAGCTCAAAAAAAATGAGCTCATCATTCTTTCATGTCAGTCTCTCCACCACTCTCCTTAGCCACCACCCTGTGGTGAACTTACAGTCCACTGCAATCCCTTCATTTTCCCAGGTGATGGGATACCATTCACCTGTAAAAAAACCATGAACAGAGCAACTAGATACCCAAAGTTAACAGTAGCACTATCGTAAAAACAGCTATCACTTGGTCCTGTCCTCACTGCAGAGCTGTGACAGTTCATATTGTTCTGGGAACACATCCAGGGCAAGCTGGGTAAAGTCACCCAACACTCTCACCTCTTCATTTAGTTGGATGCCTTTGTTCACACTGCTGGAAACATGCCTCCAGTTACAGGGTTAAAAATAAACTTTTTCATCATCAACTCCTAGTTCATTAGAGAAAAAACACTCTAGAAAAGCCAGTACAATCTCTATGCAACCTTCCTGCCAGCCCTTCACTGTTGTTATCACCAGCTAGGTGCAACTCCCCTTGACCATCCTACTTTCACCAGGCAGCATACTGCCTATGCTTGCCTATGAAGCTTGGAATTAAAGCTGTTAGGCCAGTTGTTCCCAGTGTTTGCACTCTCCATATCCCTCCTGATCTTTCTTGGGCACAAAAAGTAATCTGCCTTTAGTGGACAGATGTTTAGTGAGAAGTTTCAAGTTCTCATCCACCAGCCAGCAGGTGTATGGTTAGAGTTTTGCAACGATTTGTATTTTTCACTCAACTTTCCAAAAAAAAAGTCTACTTTTTAAAAAGAGGAACAACAATTTTTTTGGTAATTTCCAATGAAAGGCTTCCTTCCAACAAGGCTAGGAGAACCACAAAAAAAGTCAGCATACATTTCCCACGTGCATTATCAGCAGCACTCTCACTGAGATAGTTCTGTGAACTGAAGTATGTTTGGGTCCAGTGCTCTGATTTCTTGAGTGCAGTAGCATTCCAGTGAATTCTGACCTTGGGTTCCTAATGCTGTCTTGCCTGAAGTTGCACCCTGTGGATGCAAGGCCATCTACTAATTTCTTGTTGAGTTTGAGAAGGTTGCAGCAAGGCCAGGCCCCTGGAAACACAGTGCAGGGAGTCTGTCCTCTGAAGCAGAAAGGGAAGGCAGGAAGGAAGGACAAATTTACAGAAATCCCTCTCTCACTCAATACTTTGGAACTAGAGATACGTAAGCCAAAAACTTGTCATCTTTTGCTTTGAAAGAACTTGAGAGTTAAGAAAGCATTTCTCCCTGATGGATCTCAAAGCTTTGAGAGCAGGTCTCAGTGGTGTCTAGCCTAGTTATATCTTAAATAGGAAAGGAGCTGCTTTGTTTTCCTCTTTCAGGAATTGCAAGACTGACATTTAAAAGAAGCCGCAGTGCACAATTAGCCAAGCACTCAGCTATCAGGATATGCCAAAACTGAGGCTTTGCACTTGACCTCCACTCCACATTCCTTACCTCTGGGAACCAGCATTATGTTGCTATTTACATAATCGCGGTATTTCCCTAATACAACTGCATGCTTTTCCCCATGCACCATCAAGTTGTGTCTATATTAGATAGGGAAGTAAAGGTCGTGTTAAGGACATCCCTAGATTCATCAACAATAGATGAAAAGGGGAGAAAAACATTATTAGAATTTTGCAAGGGGGAGGCAATTAGTTCTCACTAACAAAAAAAAATCCACAGTGAAAAAACAAAACAAATAAACCCTTAAATTATAGCCAGTAATTGGAAAAAAAAGTTAGTATTTATTTAACCTCTGGTGGTGCTGAAAATTGAGTCAAAGTATTAAAGGGATATTTTGTATCTGCTTCAAGGACTATTACAAAACTAATGCATATGCAGGTTGCTCTCCATCTGCACAAAATATTACTAAAATGTAATCTGACAAGCAGATTTTTCCTAATGCTACTAGCTTACAGTAAAAAAAAAATAAAAAAATCTCAGTGTAAGTCCACTATCAGGGACCAGGGTGGGAATGATGAGCAGGAATGGGAAGGCATTTCAGTGATGCTGCTGCTTAATTTTGAACCTCAGAGTCAAGTGGCAAAGGCAGCATGACTCAAACTGAAGCAGAAAGGGTAAGCACACACACACACAGAAGCAGAATGGAGGAGAAAAGCAGCCTAATCAAAACTAACAGCAGGATTTCTGCTCACACTTCAAAATGAGAGTAGATAAAGCCCTTTATTTTCAGTTCTTGAAAGCAAAGCCCTGGAGTCCATGTGGAAAAGCGCTCTGCAAAGAGCCAGCAATCCTTTGAATTCAGTCATTTGCAGAGGAACTACTGTCCTTCCAACTCCCTGAACATTTTTGCCCATTCTCAGTCTTTTATTCATTAATATTACTATTACACACTTAATGACCTTTTCTTTTATATGACAAACCCAAACGTTCAGTTTTGGAGCCTGAAGGTTCGTTACCTGTACTCATTTTAGATGATTTCCCATCCCCTCTCTCTCCTCTCCATTTCAAGCTCTGTTGCTTGAACAACATCTCTTGATAAGTCTAGGTGTTCAGCTTATTCTCTTCTTTTTGTTAAAAGCTATGCCTACGTCCTGGCCTCATTTAGGGTTTATTCTAGTCTGAGGAACCACATCTCCAAACTTTTTCCCTGAGGCACATTTCACAAATTCAGGGCCAGTATCACAGAAACAATTTGGGAACCAAGATAATATGTACAGGCATCCAGTGATACTTAAAGGAACCTCCAAAAGTCTGGGCAATCCCCTGAAAGTCATCAGGAAACTTTAATTTGACTTGTTTGGGTATTCTGGTGCATTGCAGCACTTGCATCACATACATTTTTGGTATCCAAATATCACTGGGGCCAGACTCAAGGCAACCAACACCATACAGGAAACAGGAACAGGGGTTTAAAACCTCAATGCATGCCCGGCACTAAGTCAAGATTCCCAAAGCTTGCAGCAGAATATTGCACTATTGCAGAAAGACGCAGCCAGAAAAGAGAAGGTACTGGGGCAGATTTTCAGAAGCTTGCTGGCACACTTCAGCACGGACAGGCTCTGCACAAGCAGCTTCTGCCAACATAGCCAGCCTTTGCCAATTGCAGTCGTATATGTCTCAAATAGAAATAACAGCATCCTTGTCAGAAAAGTTCCCAAATATCTCAAGTATGACTTCAAAGGGACGCCCTGCAACTCCACTCAGTTCCAACCCAGCATTAAAACTACAGACTCTAAGGGCTAAAAATCTCTTAGTGCTTTAACTAGAACATATCCTTCATATGTGATGGAGGAAATCTCACCAAACTTCAATATGCTGCTGAAATCCAAAAAAATAAAGTAGCAAGAGTGTCTTCTGCAAGATGTATTACTTTCTGCTGGTATTTTTGCAGAAGATAGGATTAGTTTCATGCTGTCCTGCAGCATGATCAAGGGCAATGTAAGGATAATAATTAGGTGAATTCTACTGCTATCTGTCACAAGTGATAAATACAATGCATAATTAAACAAGCAGCACCTAGACTGCCTGGAGGAAACAATTATTTAGTGCTTTCATTAGGACAGACTCATTTCTTTTGCCTTTTTTTTTTCCCCACTACGTTCTCATGTTTCACAAATCCACTGAAAATTGACAGCTTTATATTAGCCTCTGTGGCTGCAGCTGCCCAGGAACTGCATGCTGGGAACAGACCCAATGTGCATCACTGGACAAGTACCCACCTTGTGAGTACAGGAGGATCTGCATCTCCAGAAGAACACAGGTGAAAACCTGGACCAGGTTCTCAAGGCCCAGCAGCTCGAAGACCTCCCGCAGTGGGTAGTCAGAAAGCGGCAGCTCGTTGGGCCCAGGTCTCTGGCAAATGATGGGCTCATAGACCCCGTAAAACTTCAGTGACCTCCCTGGGGGAGGTAGGGGCACCTCGTAGAGGATGTTGTGGATGTAACTCTCCAGAGGCAGAGGTGGCGGCTGCTGGGAGGTCACTGCCTTATAGAGCTGGATCAGGAACTTCTTGCAGGCCTGCATGAAGGGCAGAGGGGTGATGAGGCATATGCATTTGGAGACATACAGTGTGTCTCTGCTGATGTCGTAGGAGTTATACCGCTGCAGTTTGGCGAGGGATGTGGCATCACCCTCGTCAATGCTGCTGGCCAGGGAGTCCATGCTGCACGAGGAGGAGGCGCAGACACTGCTGTATTGCTCTGCGTTGTGCATCTGGTAGAGCGTTTGCATGGCTGTGCAGATCTGCTTGCTTGTGACCTCCTCATAGAATGTGAGCACAAACCCGTATGTACGAGAGCCATCTTCTCTAGTGATGATGAAAGAATGGAGCTGTGGATCTCTGTTGTCTGCCTGTGTCCTGAAAGACAGCCCTTTGGGCATACACAGCTAGGAAAAGAAAATACATAGATACTGTTATCTAAGCTATGAGCTTTTTCTGTTATTTTTGCTTTACAGGCACATTCTTTTTATGCACTGCATCATAACAAGACATATTTCATTAAACACAATACCCCTGAAAAGTAGCCCAAGAACAACAGCCTAAAAGTGATGCTAGTTAAAACAGGTGGATATGACTGAAGAAAGGAAAACACCCCCCAAAAGGACCCATCTATTAAGTCATTACAACTCATTTTCATTACTTTGTGAAATTATTTTTGCTACTGAATAGCTTGTGTCTCATTTACTTAAGCATCACATAGAAACATCCAGTTTTGTTCTGATTTGTGTATATCATACTCTTAAAAATCAGAAAGACAAGGAAGCATCTTATACCACTGAATTCAAATTACGCAGACCATGAAATTTGTTGATCTTCCCTAATTTTCTTAAAAGAAAAAAAGTAAAATAAAATTGACTGACAGCTATTACATTTACTTTCTTAAATGCTACAAAGTAGCTTAGATTGGAAGAATGGGGAGAGGTGGGGAGGAAGAAACCCAAAATCTGTGAAAGCCTCATTTCTGATTACCACTCAAAATCTTTTGCAGTGGTTCTACTACACCTGCTGTTTCTCTGAAACACAGTCCTAGTGATAACTTGGAGTGTTTTTCCAGGCGTTCTTCAGGAATTCTATCGGCCATTTAATACCAAATAACAAACATCCTGCAAAACTTGTTCAAATGCATGTCAGCGTGAAACTGCTTATGTTCTAGCTAAATCAGTATGTTTATAAATGAAGAACTAAAGCTTCCGTTGTACCCTCCATCTGAAGAAATAAGAAGAGAGGGATAGCCTTTAAAGTCCTTACCCTGTTTCAAAAGACAACACTAGAAGCCACCTTTCCCAAGGGATGTGAACTTAATACACGACTGACTGTGTCTCACCTTAACCAGGAGTAAATGGTTCTGGTGGTGGAAGAGGTCAAGAGAAATAACTATATTTTCAGACACATCCTACCCTGAGCTTCACCAGTGCACCTTGCAGACACCATCTGATGGCCTGATAAAGGTTCTACCAGCCCAGATGGGATTTAGGCAAGTGGTCAAGACTCATTTCTATTGTGATGATGATAATTTAGAGGGCTTACTAGCAAGATGATGCTAGTACATCTCTAAGTTGTCTAAGACAGCTCTTATATATTACTCTAAAAGGTAAATATATAAAGAAGTTGGTAGAAGAATTAAATTCAATTGATGGATTTTGCTGACATAAAACATGAAGTTGCAGCCACAAATTTTGAACAGCAGCCACATTTTCATTCAAAACGTTTACAGCTTTTATTACAACATTAACAGCAGTGCCATGGTTAGGACTTCTCCAATAAACAAGTAGTAAAAACCCTTTTTTCACACTTGAAATTTATTCTGCATAACATATATCTCTTAACCTCATTTTTTGTCAGGCTTGATCAATAAAAATTTATTTCTAGAATGCGGTCATTCAATGGTGGCTATGGCCCTATAAAATGCAATCAGGCTGCAATTATTGATTGTGTTGAGATTAAAACCTAAGATTATACTTCCTTCACATTACAGAAAAACACCTGGATAAGCAAATGATAAGTACCAGTCGAATGAAGAACAGATAAGCATTAGGGAAGTTCAGACCAGCTGAGACAGTTATTATTCCTTCATCCTTTATATACCGAGTATACACACACAAAGGGACACCCATCAGTTTCAGCCACAGCCCAGCATATGCAGAATATCAGCATTTTAAGATCATGGCTGCAAAGCTGCAAACCCTGGCACAAGAGACTGCTGCTGTTAGTCCTACAAGAGGACACAGGGGAAAGGAAAGAAAGAAAATGGGAAAGTCCTGAGGCAGTGAAGAACTACCAAGAGTCACTTAAGATCAAAAGGAAGGGCCTGTGCTCATTTTACAGCAATACGGAAAGCTTCAAATTTGCAGTAATGCATGAAAACTTCCATCTTAGTGCCTCGGACATCGTTTTCCACCTCCTCTGTGTTTGTCACATGCGCTACAGGAAAGTGCTGTGGAAGAGCAGCTTGGGATGTGCTAGGGGGGCTGAAAGCTTTGCCTGTTGGTAAAGCTGGCTGGCTAATGTTGAGAAGGCAGTCAGTCAGCTTTATTGCATCTTTGTACGTACACAGAAAACTGTTCAAGATTACTGATTGACAGAGCGGATTTTGACTTTCAGATCACTTTACTATATTTAAACATATCCATCATCATAAAACTATGGAATTAAATCCTAGTGCAATAAAGGCGACAATCAACATTTTTTTTGTAAAAAAAACAAAAGGAAGCTGCACAAAGACAGATGAAAAGACATGAACTAATCCATGCCCCATCTCTAGAAGTGATGAGTAGGGGATACCCTTTTCCTAAACATGGAGGTGAGACACACACACACAAACTGTAATCCCCATCTCCTTCCTCCTCCCACCCATCCTCAGTTACAGACACTTCAGAACCAAAGATCCTCTCTGGATCAGCACTGGTTCACCTCTTCTCCATTAGATCTGCTGTTTCACTTTTTAATTCCCTGTAAATTTTTCACACTCACAACATGCAACAACAGCAAGATTGATACTCTAATTTGCACTGGTGTGAGGGTGTGGAAAGAAAGATGCTTTTGTTTGCATTAATGTCTGCTCCTTCAAATTACACAAGGAACTCCAATTCTTTTATTTCAGTACATGAGATGGTAAATGGACAATGCTTTCTTGGAGCAAGTCTTGCAGATATGATTAAACATGTTGCAAGATACAGGCAAATATTTATATATGTTGATGAACCAGAGAGCTAAAATAGGAGCTTTATTTCCTAAAAATGACAGTTTTCTCTCTACCAAAAACTGCAGCTTGGTACTACATGTTTCTTGCAGAATGGCCACAGAAGACTGTGTGACATGATAAACAGGGATAACCACAAAAAACAGGGGGGGGGAAAGAAATACTTCCCTATTAAAGAAAACTCCATACTTGATATATACTTTGAAAGGGAGAGAAAACATGACTCATAAACAGAGTGATTGCTTGGGACTTCAGGAGGTTATTTTTAAAGTGACGGGATGCTTTCAGAAGGCAATTGAAATTCCTTAGGCATGTAGCAAAGACATCTCCCAAGTTAACCTTCAAGGATGTATGCATCTTCTACTCTGAGGAAAATTGCTTCTGGAAGCTCACATAAAGCAAACACATAAGCAGAACTAATACAGCAAGCCAAGATCAGAAAGGCCAATAATTGCCTCAAGGGAGTCTGTGGAAGTGAATATTACTTTAAATGATGTTTCAGTTCAAAACAATAAAGAAGTTTTCCAAAAGATGATTTAAAAGACCATTAAATACTGCTGCTGTTAGTAAATGCATTTTTTTTTCCTCCAAGACACATTGCAAATGAAAGATGTGTTCTTCAGCTATCTGATTTCATCTAAATGCAGCTCAGTTCAATTATTTTATTTTAATAGGACTCTTGCTAGTTTTAGTATTCCATTTTTGTCCGATAATATGATCGCACTTCATGAATACTAGACATTTTCAACTGTAATGTGAGAGAAAAGTAACAGAGTTATTACCTCTTGCTGACATATTCCTGCTGCACACCCCTATCACTTCTCTGAATGCCCCCAGTTCAAAGGCAGAACTAAAAGGCGTAAGTAGCCTTGGTAGTTGAGCTATTGCCATCTTAACTGTGCTGATGAAGCATCATTCTGAGTCCTTCATGCCTTTTGTATAAGCAAAATGATGTGGATATCTGCACAAATACCACATCATCTCCATCAGTGCACATTTCGAAGCAGAGGACAGAAAGCCCCAGCTGAGGGAGTGATCAGGCTCATCTCTGCCTTTCTATCCATGTGCAGTGCCACAGTATCTTTGTGCCACTGCTACTTCCAGTTCCTGTGTTTTCATGTTTAATATTTGTCACAATGCTAAAATTAAAATTCAGTGGAAGTTGAGATGAACCTCAGATTTCTATATCTTTCTGACTGCAGAGAAACTCCAAATGCATTTTTGCATTTGTAAAAGCCATTTTGTTGTGGGTTTTATGTATTATTCCCTCTCTCTCTGTCTCCTGGGTGAGACTTCACACCTACACCATACAATGAGGCTGGTTCTGTAGCTTGCATGTAAATGAGAAGCTAGACTGGGGATAAGGGGGACCCTAATTTTCCAATTTAGAGTTAGATCCAATAAACCTTTCTGAAAGCAGCTGGAAGATGTAATACTGTTTAATGATATTACACAACAACTGATTACTTTTAAGTTATAAAATGAACAGCATTTTCTGTAATGGGAAGCTCAGATACCACTAATCTGTTGTCTTTGTCAGCATGTGTTCTTAGCAAGTGCCTCAATGATTTTGGAAATATCCTTTGAATATCAACTGTTCAGGAAAATTTCCAGTGGTTCATCAGTCTTTAAGATGTCACTCTTCCCTCACTCTAAAAACTGTTTTCTCCTCCCTCCCCCGTTCATGGGACTTAGCCACAGAGGCAAGCATCACATTTAGCTGAAAGAAATGTACAGAAGATGCATTTGTGCAGATGTGCCATTAAAAGTGATTATCCAGGAAAAGCTGTGGTTTAGGTGGGTTCCAGCTTCTGCATAAAGATTCCTCTTTCCCTTGCTGTAGGCAGCAACAAGGTTTTTTTGTAATCCAAAATTTCACATGGAAATTAGTATCTTAAATCTCTGTTTGCCTCCTCCCACCTGTGGATATGTATCCTGGGTGACTACACCCCTTCTCACTGGGTCACTGAGATAGCGGTTAGATTTGTTTCATCATGCAGTAGACTTAACAAGAATTAATGAGGGAAAGGCAGCATTTTACTTCTGTTGTGCATGACAGTATTCTGTATTTTCACAATACCTCTTCCTCTACAGCTTTTCATCCAGCGCACCTAGTGCATGCTTTTATTTCCAGCAGAAGCACCTTGATCATCACATCCACATCACATCACATCACAGGAGCTGGCTGCAAACAACCCCAGGAAGCACTTTAGAGTTGAAGTTGTCAGGTAACAGCTTGAGAAGAGAGTTATTACTTACCATGTTGACAGCATCCTGGTCAAAGGGGTTCCACTCAATGTTCTGAGGATAGTGGGCCAAAACTTTGGACTTGAAGGTTCTTCTTAAAGGACTCTGGTCAAAATTCTCTCCTGCAACAAATGAAGAAATAATGAGTTCTCACAGTAGTAAGACTTCAGAGAAAGCTGGCCTGGGCAGCAGCCTTTTTTTTTTTTTTTTTTTTTTTACTTTGGTTCCATTTTTTTCCTACATCAATTTTCAAGGACAGACTTTTTCCACACAAAGAATCCATCAAGTGCAAAAAATAACACCAAAACTAGACTTCAAGCAGAAATGCATCCAGTTATCAGCATACAAATAGTGTGTTTCACAGTGATATTGTTAATGGAGTTTCCGCTGTATGCAATACAGTAATCAAAATAAGAAGTTCTTAAAATCTATTAATTACAGCTACTACACTTTTTTCAGGTATCAGGTTACTAATTTCAGGGTTCATGCTTTAAAGCAACTACAGTTGGGTTCTTCCTGTTCAGTTTCTTTCTTGCTTGAGACACAAATGTGGTGAAAGCCCATGTTCACAATGTGGAATGTTTTTCACAAGCGTTACTTTGCCCTCAGGGGCTTCCTTTGGGATTTCTTCGTATTAACTAGATACTTTAAAAACTGTTAGTGAAATAGAACTCGATTTCTTTCCTTAAAAAAAAGTAAATCTCTCTGTACTTAAAGACAGAACCAGTATTTCATTTGTTTTTAATGACAGGCTATTTGTGGAGGAAAATACTCAAAGTGCTTGGCAAGCTCTTTCAAAGGCAATCCACTCTTCCTGCAGGAAAGCTAATCTGCAAGTCACTAACCCCTCTCTGAAGGCAACATGGACTGCAGGAGTATAATTTGTGGATGCTCAGTCTCATATGACAACTCAACCTTCATGCAGCTGGCAGCCTCTGGGTGATATGGCAAAATTCACAGTTCATCAGTTACCCAAAGGTTTCCGAGGCCACAGCCATTTGGCATGTGCCCTTTGCTCCTTGTGAACCACAGTCTACATAATCCTTTGGCTCAGAGTGAATGAATCAAAGGAAATTTCTGTACAAATTGATACTTAAAAGCAGAGCTTCTCAGTCTTAGCCTGGCGAAGCTTAGGATCTGCAGTTAACTGTGGGGAACACGGTGGCAGTTCACAATGTAAAAAAATATCCAGGCAAAGTTTTAGGAGGGTTGAAAACCACTTGTATGAAACCCTTAACGCATCTTCAACACTGACAGGCAGCACCTGCACAGTCTCTCAGGGGCTGCAGGGCCAGGGCCATTGCAATGGCACCTGCACAACAGCGACAGGTGGAGGAAGAGAAGGCAAAGCTCAGGCATTTCTCACACCAACACCAGCAGCCTGCTTGGTCAGGAAGGGCAAGTGGAGGCTCATGTCATGAGGACACAGGTGGGAATTCCTTGAGATGCGCGAGCCAGCTGTGCTGGGACCACAGCTCACCCCACGCTCAGAGCTGCTGTGCTGAGCGAGCTCGGGAGCTGGGTGGAGGAGAACTAACTGGCTCCTCCAGCAGTGCTTGCTTTCAAATGCTTCAAGAGAAAGGGTTTAAAATCTTTTCCTTCCCAAGACAGCACTGAGATTTTAAAGATATGAGCATTTTTATATAATGGCTCATTTTTAACACAGGATTTAGAAATGCTGCAGAATTATTTTTTTTTTAGCACTACATCTGTCTCACATTATTTTGGTGGGCAGCTATGATGGAGAAAAACAAATAAGCTTCTACAAATGTATTTTGTGCTAGGGAGGAGAATAAGTCCGAGATGATGAATGCCACAGCCAGATTTCCTGGGGCAGGAGTAAATGGAAGTGGCAAGATGTGAGGCACTCTTTCAGGGGAATCCAGCCTGCTTCTGGAATTGCTCAAGGCAAACCAGAAATCCAGCTAAAGTGTGTGCATCATAGAAATAAAGAAAACTGAAGGTATCAGTTAAACTGGAGCAAATTAAAAGACATGTCAGGGTTTAGCTGATTAGCTCATCACATCTGCCAAGTTGGACTAGACTTGCCACTAACGCACAAACTCTATAAAGATCCTTGCCATGCTTGGCTACAAAGCTCAGACTGAAGTACCGTTGCTCTATTACAGAACATGGTAGTACAATAACAATTTATTTTTGTCCAGAAATTATTTGCAGAAGCATTTGTGCTAAAGATATAATGTCATCCAGCAATTTCTAAGGTTTCACAAAATAAAAATCCCAACAAGCAAAGCCAGGAAAAATTCTCTCTCTGGGTATGCACTTAAACACACTTTGAAACATTTTTAATTCTTAGTATCAAATAGTAATTAACGTGTTTGAATAATAAATATACATGAGATTATTTCCTAATTAGATCTTCAATCTTTCTCAAATGTGACACAGTTTATCTTACAACTGTAAATTAGCAGAAAGGCAGATATTTGAAGCTAAATTTGTTTGGTTGCTTCTACTAAAAGTTCAAAGAACATTTGGATAATTTCATTCAGTTCTCCACTGTTAACCACAAGTGACTGATGGAGTCCAGAACTTCTTGAAAGATTTCCTTATTCATGGCAAAAAAAAAGTTACTGTATCCTGATTGGATGCTAACTGGGTAATTTGTGTGGTTCAGGGGCATTCATCACCTCTGCAGTTCACTGGTTGAGACCTTAACAGGATTTTCGAGGCCCATTTTTCCACTCTACATTGGATAGGTGTCATAAAAACACCTTTTGCTTGAAAAATAGTCCCCAGTTATGACAGTCAAAAACTAAATTGATTAATCATCTGGTATTAGCACGTAACTGTAAATAGGACTCCGGTAGCAATGCACATTAATCGTGCCACTTACTGTTTCTAATGCCTGTGCTCACTTATAGACACCAAAGAAATTGGGTCAGGTTGTCTTGCATGCTTGGTGTTGTCTTGCCTTTAGCCGATCATCCAGTGTTAGAGCAGCAATGGCAGACAGTCAAAGCTCATTTGACTGCTAAAAGACATATAGAGGTGGTCCCAGAAGGCTTCTCAACGGGAAAATACCCTCACCTCTCCTAGTTTGGTGGGTCAATTACTAACCAACCCCACTAGATAAAGTTTTACCTATTTCCAAGTTAGACCAAAAACTTACATCACTGGGGATATAGGAGGAAAGCCTTCATTTTTGCCTGTCCTTGCTATTGAATATCCTTCATCTCATTTTCCCTATGAACCATGCCCCCCTCTATCTTGATGGGCAATGCTCTTGCAGCACGTCTAACTAGTGGAGAAGAACAAGGCATATTTGCCAATAAACCACTGTAATCATGAAAAACTAAGGACTTCAATTGCCTTTTGGAAATAACCAATAATTTGTATGCTGCTGCAAATACTTGTGCAGCTGTTTAGATGACAGACATGTCTAAAAAATTTTGTTCATGAAGCACAAGGATTACTTTAAGGAATCCAGCTTTCCAAAACCAGAAGTAAAAGCGTCGTAGTAGTCTGACATTTTATCCTGAAAAGTAAATGGCACAAATAACTTACCTTTGCAGAGTGTCTACAGGTTTGCATTTTACTACTCCAGTAGTTTTAAAAAAAAAATATATACATATATATATAAAGATAAAACACACACAGAGAGAAAATACAATTTTCTTAATCGGTGATCACGAGACAAAAGAGAAGAGCCAAGAAACCACACTGGAGTGAATCAACCGGTCATTAGCTGGAAAGGACACGATATCACACCCTCCATAAAAAGCTGCCTCCTGGGAAGCCAGGCAGGGCAAGCTTTTAGATGAGATACATAATTTAGGGAAGAAACAGTAAAAGGATATGACAGAAAGCAGCTCACAGCTCAGAATGAAATGTCATCATTTGGTCAAACTAGCAGGAAACACCCCAACTCTCAAGAAAATGGGATGAGACACGTGGACCGTGACAAGCAGCTGGAAGAGAGCCACAGGGAACAAAACCTTCTTGGCAAACATGAGAGAAAGGATCTGGACTGAAGGGTACCTGATATTAGCAGCTCTTGGCCTTCATAGTTCTGAACTGCCTGAGTCACACATGGCAAATAAAACTTATTTAGCTGCTATTCAAGGCAAACAGTGAATTTTCATGAAATCTACTGTTCTTTTAAAGGTTTGCTTGCTAACTTCCCAAACAAGATTAGCGAGGGCACATTAAAAATGAAGCGAGTATCAAATGTAAATTGAATCCGTATTCTAAATTATTAATGGCCAGATAACGGTACTATGAATAGAGACAGAAACATGGTATTTGATGGACAGTACCCATCCATGCCAACACCGCATCTTACAGAGTAAGCTGCCTCTCAGAGGCACATTCAAAATTTGGTTTTGAATGGAACCCTTTTGCTTTGAGGGTATTTTCAAAAAATTCATTCAAATACTTTTCAAAATTGCATTGAATGCATGACTCAATTTCCATTTCTATTGATGCCACTTCCTATGTAACAGTACTTGTAAACAACTTGTGCCTTCCCTTTAAGGCACTCATTTTTGAAGGGACATTTAGTTTCAAATTAAAGCCAATGGTGAAGTGATGGGTGCTAGATCAAGGTAAAACATGCCCGTTTCATTTCAAAACTAAAAGATTTCTCAAAATTGGAAAATAAGCCTGAACTGTGTTTTGGATAAAGGATACAGTTACTAGGGAAATGCAGCTACAGTTGTGAGGTTTTCAGTCATGATGGCTTTCATATGAATGATAATACATAAAAATTTAGCAACCTCACAGTTTAAACAGATGTGTTTTAATTAATTATCACCACTATAGAGGCATATGAAATTATGTATCAAATAGGCAGAGGCATCCTCCACCCACACTCTCTGGTCCAGGGAATGTGAGCTATCTGTAGCTCCTTCCAAGCTCTGGAACGCAGACAACAATGCTTGTGATCACAAAAATAAAAATATCTTTTATTCCTTTAGAGGAATGTATTGGGAACATAATTATACACAGGGACAATCTCTTTATAGCTCTTTCTAATCAAAAGTGTTCGGCACATCCAGCTATGCTGTTTCCCTGCAGACTGAACTTTGTTAAACTCATTGCATAACTGGATGATCCTGTGTGAAGAAGTAATATAGAATGCGCGAGTAAAGAACATGACAACAGGAATAATAGTGCTTGGCTGGGGAACAACTAAGCTGTTAATTGTTGGCTTCAGGAACTGGTTAAAGTACTGCAGAAACCACGCTCTGCTGCTTATCTTCTGTGCCTCACCATGACACTGAGGTGGCAGTGGTAGGCTAGTCAGGGTCCAAGGACATTAACTCAAAGGCTTTATTTCTGAATACCTATTCTCCTAATCTTACAGCAAAGGAGGGAAAAGAAATGAAGGGGCAGACTGCAATGAGGCAGACAAAACAGTTTTCATTCCAAAATTTTAAACTGTGAGCTGTCTGTAAGATGGTGGTGGCTTTTTGGGTAGGCTGGGTCTAACCTATCTCTTGCATATCAGTTTGTACAGGAATTGATGGGTCATATTTAAGCAGGAAGCCGTAGTGTATTGTGTAACCTATCAGCACATCTAAGTGATCTGGAGTTTTTTGGTGTGGCTGTCTGTCTGTGTGGACCTCACTAATACTGACATTTAAATCTAGACTACAAAATATGTTTCCTTGAGGTTCAGGAACTTTTAGGTCTCTGGAGCAGAAATTAATGGAGCTGGACCTTCCAGTATCCTTTGTTCACAAATCCACACAGCTAAGCCTAATTGCATTTCTGGCAAGTATCCTCTAATAGCATATCACATATTTACCAATATGCCTGACACTAGTAGTGGCATTTTGTTGGATATGGGAAGCACATCTGCCAGGAAAGCTTCAAGAAATAGAATAAAATTTACTAAATATTGATTTAAAGAAGGTAAAAGAATGAAAGAGTCTAGGGGTTTTGGTTTTGAACTCAGACATGTAATTTGATTCAAGAGGAGCTGAAAGACTGAAAATAAAGAAAAAGAGAGGGCCTGGTGATTGTTTTATCCTTAGCCCCTCTTTACCTGAGGTTTTGTCTGCAGTATCTGAGCTCTTGCCATGGAGATCTGCTTCTAGCCATTTGTACAAGACTACAGAACATAACAGAGATAAAAAAAGCGATTATGAACAAAATGAAAAGATACGCAAACATACTGGGGAAGGGAAAAAATGGGAAGCAGACATTAAACACTCCCCCTTGCAACCTCTCTTCCCCCCAGCATTGGCAAAGGATAAATTCATGTGATAAATAAAAGCCTTCGTGAGTGTATGACTATAAAGGTGTTGAATGCAGTGCAGACATTGTAGAAATACTTGTCAGAATTAGTAACAAGATTAAATTCTCAGTATTTCAAACAGCATGCTGCTGTATGGCTTCCCTACTACAAAAGACATCTTTGTTCATATACAGAATCATTCCAAAGTCTGTGAAACTCAGGAGGAAAAACCACCAGTTCTTTAACTGGTGTTGAACTAAACCCAAGAAGTTTTCTTCATTATAATACTGCTAGCTATGTTGTTACACCTTTGATGCTACTGCATGCCACTTTCATGACTTGCTGAAGTTACCTAACAGCTCTACTCATAATTTCTCTGTCTGATAATAGACTGGTTTTAGACTGAAATTTGAATACGCTATGTTTAGAACTTGGATGAATATTTTTAATGTCTTCTGGTAACAGCTATGCCCAGTAGGCAATTCTGAAGGAACAGCTTCCTGCTAGCATGTCTAAAATTGAGGCTTCGCCCAACATCTCCTGCAGAAAATCAAAAACATTTTCACAGTCACCATGGCATTTCTTTGTCAAAAAAGTCCCACTCTTATACTACACAAAGGCACGACACAATCTCCCTCAAACTAAATCTGTTTTCATAAACCTGAAGCATATATCAAAGACGCAATACCATTGACCTCTCTGTCACTCAGTTTCTAGGTGTAAATTCTGGGTATTTCCACTACACCCTCCTATTTGAGCTGTTAATACAGACATCAGTTCAGAGGTCCCAGATAATTCTGCCATGGCTGTACTTTCTCAGAAGGCAGCCCTTGGCAGAGGGCACAGGAATTCTTTCAGTAAAAATTTTTAGATGTGAATTTGTATTTTAAGATAATTTTCTTTATTTAGGAGGCATCTGAAGATAGTCAGCATTCAATTCTACTGGATTGTTTTTCCACTCCAGGTGTCTTAAGCTACTTAATTCTATTTTTGAGCTTTTTGAACTAAGAAGTTGAATAAATATTTAGATTAAAGGATACAAATCAAACAATTGCCAAAGCTGGAGACTCCCCTTGCTAATGGTCCATACCCACACTGCCTTTACAAGCCTCTCTGCAAGGCTGCCCTTGAGCTCTCCCCAAAAGTCCTTTACAATGTTGTCATTCAAAAGGAATTTGGCACCAAGCTGCTATGGACTTAGCAACCACCTCTGCAATAGGAAGAGTGAAGAGGAAAGATTTAACTCACGAAGGGGGGCACAGCCAGATGCACCAGGACAGGTTCTGGTTTCGCTACCCATTTCAGTATTTTGACCATCTATTATCAATCATATGGCTAAACAGCCATGGAAGTCATACAAAAACTCCTGCACAAGAAGTGACAGAAGGTCGTTGACAACAAGTGATACAAATACAAAGCTTCAAACACTGTTGTACAGCCTAATTCATTATATAAACACAATGTAATGGAACACGACTATTGATACAAACTAATTACACTTAGAAAAGACTCAGTATTTCAAAAGTCATTATAAAAAGGAGAATTATTCACCTAAGAGCTATTGCACAAGTCTAAATAAAGAGAAAAAGGCTCTAACAGGAATAGTTTAGTATCCCATCCTCCTCTCCTTCTGACCTTTATTAAAATATCTAACTATCTGCCTGCAGAGTAACATTATACACCAACACTACTGGCTTCTTAAAATAGCCCCAAGTCCCAGCTGCCAACAGACCACAGGCATACTGCTACACTAGAGCACAAGTATGAATTACCCCATCACTTTTACATAAAACTGCATCATAGTCCTGTCAAAAAGCCATGACCTAAATTATGTCTATTTGGGTGATTTTTTCGCAGCGGGGTTGGGGGAGTTCAATAAGCAGAGACCTGAGGCTCGGTGCTCCTACACAATTACCTCAGAGTCTGTCCCCACAGGATGGAATGTATTAGCAGGAGACAGTGAGGAGGGTATAAAGCTGGACCTATACTTATAACTATACAGAATTATTTATGCCTCAGGCCTTTACTTGCTCTGGAAATCAAGGTGTGTGGGATTAACACATTCTGGTCATGCTGCCATGCTGTCTTTCCAGACACAGGCTCCCGTTCACTACTAGGTGGTATATGGAAAACATGCCCCAGAGATCCTTGGTCTATCCAGCTGATACACAGCAAGTGGCATATCTTCTTTTTTATTGCATTTTTATGCTGTTCATTTTGAGTATTTGCTATGGAGTGAATGAGCATTTGTTATAGAAAAGCAATCTGAGTAATAATTAAAAGCTAATTTAAATTTGTCTCATACATTATTATTCTTAAATTATCTGATAACTTTTTGGTTAGTTATTTAGCAAATAATCAATGTACATAATCATATGAAACCAAGGGGTTTGAAATCCATCTCTCTGTTCCCAGAACAGGAACTGTGTCAAAATGAAAATTGTTGAAGCAAGAGCAAGACACCAGTTCAGGTTGTTAAACGCAGCAGGATGCCAAAGCCCAACCCCTGAGGGGATCCCTGGCTTTGGAGCAGCAGGCATCTGACTGCAGGGTTGGGCTGAACTACCAAGGAACTGAAGGCATTTTAGATGCCGCCAGGTCCTCCATGAAGTTTGGATGGCTTCCTGCTCATTGCATCACCCATTTCCCATGCCTCATTTCAAGTGTTCTCCTCCCTGCATGGGCTGAATGCAGAATGAGGTATCCAGTCGCACCTTTTGCACAGGACCCCTTTCAGGCTTGTGCTTTCTACTCATTTACAAGGGCAGGATCAAGGTCAAATGTACCCGATTACTCTGTTAAAATATGATGCCACATTCTCAGACTGGTTTTGGAAACAGACACAAACATCATTCTCAGCTCACACAAACCTTAAAGGAGGTTTTATCCTCTACTCCACTGGGACAGGTAGTACAAGAGCTTTCTCTCTTATATTTGCTGTTTCTGGAGATGAGAAAACCAAAAAAACCACCACCCCAGAACCAAAACTTGTCATCCTAAAAATCCCTGTACTATTACTGTTCAGGTTTGTGTGCAAGAACTCAGGAAAGAAATAGGAATTTTTTGGTAAATTTTGCTTTGGGGCTCTTTTAGTACAAGAACAAGTAGTTTTGTTTTTATAATTCCAGTGCATTCAGTTATCTTTGAAATGGGCAGACAGATTTTCTTAAGGCACTACACTACCTACATAATACCATGCACCTATATTAGTCTCCCTTGACTCATGGATGGCAAGTTTCAGGTGTCCTGTCACAAAGTTAGATGCAATTTCACTAAAGCTGCATTTATACAACAGCAGAGTGCAAATAAATTCACTGGTAACACCTTCTGCTACGCTAATGAATCTCGGCTTGCAGAAGAAAAGAAGGAAGCTTAATTTGGCCTGGACCATTTTCAGCACTAATCAACTTTGACATAAATAGAACACGAAGATGCCCATACCTCAGATCAAAGAGTCAGCTATGCCTGATTTGGGGGGGTGATGTATAGTGGCTTTCTTTTTACTCATCCTGCACATATTCGAGGTCTTGGCTCCCTGGACTTAGCACTGTTAAGTTTGGCAATAGACTTATCTGGTTTAAAGGAAGCCCTTGCTTTCCAATGTCCCCAAGAGCTGTCCCTTGGTGTTCTGAGCCACAAAGAGCATCCAAAGGATTTGTGGTTGGTTTTTAAATCAGAACTCTCTAGAAGCACAGGCTGTGGTGACCAGAGGGAAGCTACCCCCAGTTTCTGAAGATGTTTTTATTTCTTCAAACAGCTCAACCCCGAACCCAACAGTGGCATTCAAGCTGGCTACTTAAAACACTCTGAATAAGGCCAGATTCTTCACACTCTTGAAGGGATCATAACTGTGAGGTTTAGACAGCTAGTTTTATCTGTAGCGCTGGAGGTGGATTTAGAGAGGGAGGGGACCCAAAATTAGCTCCTCACTGTTCTGAGTTACTTTTTTTGCATACCTTTTACAAAGGGTTACAACAAGACAATGCTCAGCTCTCAAAGGCTGCGGCTGCTAAGCTTCGTGAAAACTTAGTTATATGTGGTTTTGATGGGAATAGGGTCTGGCAAAGAATGAATTTTGCTTCTTGCAGTCAGGAAAGCTCTTTCATTGGCATGAAGCAGAAACATTCCCTTGTGTAGCACAAACTAATTTTGTTTAGGGGTTTTTGAGAAACTGCTGCTTGAGCTGCTGCCAATACAGAATTGTCCTTATGACAATCTCCAAGAGTCTTCCACTGGTTTTCAACAACTGAAAAATTTTCAAGATGACGACGAAAGACCTTCTGCAAACAGAAAAGTCTTAAGAACCCACAGACAAGGCATGAAGTTTCCAGGAGCTCCTGGATGGAGAAGGATGGTGATCAGGAATGAAGATGTGAGCAGATGAGGATTTGCTGACTGCACAGCCATACTGCTTCTTAGAGCTGATACTTCCATTTAAGAGCTAATCCAGAAACTGTTTCAGTTTGGAGATTTCTTTCAGTTGCTTCAGCCCAGCTGAACTACAATAATTAGAGATCAGTGTATTGCTGCAAATACTTCCACCGTGGGCAAACTTGTCAACAAAGGAAGACAACATTCGTACAACATGCTGGGTTATGCAGTTCTTACTAGCTTTGAAAAAAAAAAAAAAAAGGAGTTTTGTCAACTAAAAGTGTTAGAACACTGTTAAAAAGCAAAAACATCATCATATTGAAAAAAAAATTCTTGTAACTATTCAGTTAAAATACCTCTTCTATAAACATCTTTGCAAGAGCCTACACATCTTGGTCAACACCACTTGCATTTAGAAACTGTTTGAAGAACAGGCTGTTGCCACTGAGTTTGCACAAGGGATCATTAAGAAGCTATCGGTGCACAGTAATTGCACATATAAGCCACGTGAAAAATATTCTCTATGTTTAAGTAACCATGACTAGTTAGATACAGCTTTAGGTTTTTTTCATTGCAGCAGAGCTCTATATATTTCAGACAAAGCATAAACAGATTTAAGTTTTATCACTGCTAACAATTTTGTGGCCAGTCTCCAAGTCTACTGAAAATACAGAAAGCTTAAAACAGGACTCAATCACCATGCTACCATAAAGTGTCAGTATTCAAATCCAAAGGTATGGACCAATACTAATGTCTAGATCAAAATTAGACATCAAAAGGAAATTTCAAAGCACAGCAGTGTTTCTACCATGCCTCTAGATACAGTTGAGATGGCAGCAAAGGGGTAGCCAGAAATTAAATCCCTTGGATTCCCTTAATACTGCCTTGGTGAGTATTAGGTGCCAAAGCATCTCTGTGAAGGTGGATCTCCAGTGAGAGGGCCAGGAAAATAATTGTCTCTGCACTCGGGTTGCAAATGCCCCTGCATTTCAGACCCTTTCTTCCCCTGTCCCTCTTCCAGACATCTGGAAATGGAGGTGATTCTGCAAGTGTGGTCATAACCTTCATGCCCCAAAAAATACCACTTCCAGGCTTCTATCAAATTTCCTCTCCCATGTATTTTGGGGTTCCCTGCTCTCCCAACAACCCAGCCTTAATCCCCTGGTAGTATAGATAGAAGCAGCAGAGAACAGAGATCTAAATAACCCTAAAATTACTTGGCATTTAAGCAAATGTTTCCTTTTTACCACTAATCCACTAATCTTTTAGTGCCTGGATGCCAGGTTGATTGGCATGCTAAAAATAGATACATAGAAGGCATGTAATTACTGCTCTAATTTTTAAATAAGCGTGAGTTGCCACCCACTACAGAGAGGCTACTTCAAAACCAAGGCATTTAAAGCCAGCCAAAGCAGGCACAAGATCCTCCTGGCCACTGCACGCAACTCCTGTTATTTCTGCATGAGGCATGTTACAGTATTTTACACTTTTCTTTTACATGAAGGGGAATTTTATGGAATTAAATAGAATGTTTCATATAATGGATCAAGCCCTACCATGCTGGTTTGGAGACCTCAGTAACTGTTTGAGCATACATTAGAAACAGAGTATTTCACACTGAGGAGATCAAGGCTGAATTAAGCATGGACCATATCATAGCTGAACACACTTTAGTACCTACAGCTTCTGTGAGCGTACTAGGGTCTGTGAGGTCTAATAAATGCAGGGAAGTGCATGCAAAAGGGAAAAGAATTAACAAAATGTGTGTATATAGCAACATGACTGAAAAAGATGGTGTCTTGGAGTGACAAAGTGGGACTGCTAAATCTGAGCATCTATTACAGAAAATATTCCTTCAAATCAAGATGGGAGAGAGTAACTGATGGTGTGTAAGAATGCGTTTCCATAGCCCCCACTCGCATTCCCTATAAAACATGTGCCTAAAGACTGTTATTCTAGGTAAGAGAGAGCACACATGTCATCTATTCACAACCATATACATGTTCACACTCCCCTCTCCCAAAGAGAGGGCACTGTCAGGAACACTTCGTTACAGGTCCAAAAGCTGCCCCTGCACCTGGGTATCTTCCCAGCTCCATTAAATGGTCTGAGCAACAATAGAAAGAAACAGTCTTCACTCAAACCTGGACACCAGCTGGCTTGTAATTCCTCGCAGCACTGTGGTAGCATCAGGAGCTTCAGCATCACTCCCCCGAGATTAGAATTTCCATCTCAAATCAGACAGGATACACACATGCCCAACTAAAGAGACGCAGGCATTTGCATATCTCTTCAGGGTTTGACAGGTTTCTGGTGATTTATTCTGCAACGTTCAAATACGCCAAGAGCATCCCTGAGGGATATCTCCTCAGTGTGGAGGTTAACAGGTCTGTGTGCATTGGATTAAATATTTACATTGAGAAAGCAATTTTTTTTTTTTCATACTTACATAGGAAGCACACACAAGAGGAAAGACCTAAACTATAAATATTTGTGACAACAACTGAGGCAGATTTCAGCTGTTACACAGCTATTAGCAATAAGCTGAGGAGAGCTGAGCACAAATATTACAGGATCTTTGCTCAAATAAATCTTCTGGGTTTATTATCAGACTGGAAAAAATACCTTCTTGTAAAGGACTGTAAGATGATTCACTAATATTAGATTACCAGAGACTATAATGAATATTTCAAGGGCTTCACACGTATACAGCAAATCAGTCCAATGGGGCTGGACTCAAAGTCATCACAAGAACAGGCTGTGCATGTGGGGAACAGAATTCCCCTTTGAAATTAAAAAGACTGTAAGTATATGAGATTAAAGGAATCTGAACTCTTGCATATATCCTATAGCTGCAAATTCAAGGGTCGTGAAAGAATTACATTCAAACTTCTAGCTAACCTTATTTATAAGCCAAAACAACAGAGCTTCCAAAACAACAAAGCTTCTGAAACACACCGCTGCCTCTGAAAAAGGCTGCTTGTTAAAGTAGGACTCCAGCTTAGGCTTTGAATTCAGCAAGGTTTATTTTCTGTTTATATCAATATGACAGCCTGAATGTCGCTTATTTTAATACAGAAATATGAAACTTCAACCTGAATCTGTATTTTGTGGCATCACAGTATCAATATTTATAAGCAGCCTGAGGAATTATTTCTTCTGGTAGTGTTTCTGGTTAACCCCTTCCCAAATTAATCCTTTACCAAAGAAACATCCTTTTGCCACCTGTCCCAGAGATCTGAACTCTTTGGTGTGTTTATCCAGGCAACTCCATCACCTTTCCTTCTTCCTTTTTTTATAATGGTACTTTCCAACAAAGCTGGCTTAGGCTGCATGTTAGCACTGAGCCACGTTTCATTCAGGTCAGTAACACTTTCCACTTGGCAGTGAGGATGGAGGACACACTTCTAACAATCCTGCAACAGCACTATCCCACAGCACCTTTCCACCTCTCCATTGCTTCCTCTATGTCTAAAAGAGACGATGGATTTTGATGCAGCCCACAGGGGCGGATCTGGAGCAGCTGATTTAATAGCAAAACTCAAGCCCTGTACAGGTGCAGCTTCTTCTCCAGTTTAGATCAAAGTGCACTCACCCTACCCAATTGATAACACAGAGATTCACATGACTCCACAATAATCATCCAGGTGGACTCTGTGACAGAGCTTTGCACTTTCTTAGGCAAACAATAACATTGCTTCATCTTTCTGAACTGTCAGGGCATGTTGAAGAAGCCATACAATCAATAGTGTCTAAAATAGCCTATGTTTCCTAACACTTTTTTAGTTTCTGCTTTGAAAATGCATTTAATAGTGACCTTGTGTCAACCCACAAGCTCTGTCCTCACACAAGGTCAGATTTTTCCTTTCCCTAACCTTCCTTTTGCTTAATATTTTGGAAAATGGGATGTTTTAGGACAGATCGTATCTCATGCAATTGTAGTTTAGCAAGCAAGCTACACCAGAAGTATATTCCAATTAGAAGTATATTCCAATTAGAAAATAACACAAAGCTTTGCAAAGTTACCCAACAGAAACCTCTGCAGTGGTTTCTAAGATCAACCTACACCTGTAATTACCAGAAAAGGAGAGGAGAAAAATCTACTGAGTTTCGATGCAGCTTTAACCTGAGCGGCTACAATAGAAAAGAGCTGCAATGGATTACTTCCTAATGTCAAGCCTGTGTCACTTCAGCTCCACACAGTTCCCAGGTTGTAAATTGGTCATTGCTACTTATTTACTGCATGGGCTTTGGCAAGCCACAAGCCGACAGCCCATGGGGCAGGTGTTCTGCAAAGCCACCCTGTAGCAGCATGATTCAGAAATCACAAGCAGCTCCCAGATCCTCATCTCACCTCTCCTTACTCCCAGGCCTTTATCCAAGCTTTTTATTCACCATCTCAGGTGTTTCCAATGGAGAACCACATGGGTGAGCCGAGCCAGCTGAAGGATACCTGGGGGAAGCATGGAGGGATGAAGAACAGAGGGGAAAGAGCTGCTTTCCACTCCCAGGTGGATTTATCTTTCCATCTGGTTCATCATATCTGTATAAAAACTGTAGGGGAGAGGGAAATAGTAAGGAAAGGAGAGCAGGAGGACTGTGGACTGCACACAATGGCATTACTACCCAGAACAAGGGAATACATTCAAAGTCCAACAAAAACCACAGTGCCTCAAAATCTGAAAAAAACACAAACAAACAAACACACACCAACCAACCAAAAACGCAATTCACATCTACAAAAAGAACTTCTACACACCAGCCCATCTGGGTCACAAAGAGTACAGGGAAAGCTAGGCAATAGCAGTACATTACAGAGAGAGGCATAGATGTGCATGTGTGTGAATTTTCTTAATATATTATACAATTTATACAATTTTAAACAGAAGAAAAGCTTTTGACCACAGCTGCATTTCCCAGCATTATCAGAAAGCAAAACTCCCAAGCCACACCATGAACTTGGAAACTGCTGTGCCTCCAGACATTTCAAGTCCAAGCTGTCCCTTTCTTCAAATTCATGGTCTATGCGAGTTGGACACATACAAAACTTGAGAGCCATACACGGTCCTTAAGATGGAAATGAGCTGTACCAGGTCGAATTTTCCGGAAGAGCCCTTCTCTAAGATGAATAATTAATTCCCTGACAACCAGAGCAGCTCTGCACTTCTCACAGGATGCCCTGAGGCAGAAGAGGTAGTGATGCACTGCAGGCTTCTTCAGCTCCTCCAGGACCAGCTCAGGAGTTGCTGCAGGGTACGCTGTGGAGTTTAAAGGTGAAGAAGTGGGTTTCCAGCTGGGGCATCATACAGACAAACTCAACAGGATTTCAGCCTTGTTTTAGCTATGGTTCCTTTACAGCCTTAACTCTAGAACACCAAGGTACCTTTCTGGTCTATAAGGCAGACCTTTTCTGTCAGAAATGCTACCTGTTTCCTCCCCCATCTTCTCACAATTTCAAAAAAGTCATCAGATGCAAAAATTCACTTTTAGCAGATGATTGTGACATTTGGAGGTTTGTGCAAGGGGGCAGGGGTGCATGAGGAATAGGGGCAGAAATAAATCTCCTCAAAACTAAGAGAGGATTATTTAACATTACACATGCAAGCTCCATTAGATTATTAGAAGTCAAGAAACAGATCTGGACTGGAGGGGAACCCTGGACACAATGATCAGAGAGGAGAGCACAAGTAAGCAGTCAAGACCTCAAATCACAGCAATAGCCATCACAGGGAGCATCAAATCCCTTCTACATTTGTCAGGGACATGGGATCTGTTCAAACAGATTCACAGTCTTGCTGCTTTCTCCAGAAACCCAGTTTGTCATCACCAAGGTAGGAATGAAATCGTTCCAGCTTCCCTTTAGTTGCCATCTGTGCTCCCACAAGGAGGGGGCTCAAACTCGTCAAATGCCTTGAATTAAAAAAACAACCTTTTGCATTAGAAATGGCAAGAGGTGGCAATTTCAGGATAACAGCCTGAAGCCACTGGCTGTCAGCAGAGCACATTGTGTATCATTAAGCATGAAAAATAGGCCCCCAGAATCCATGTGTAACAACTGCATTGGGGAAAGCCATTTTTGAAGATCCAGAGATTAACAGAGAGACTGAAAAAGCAGCAGCTTCTTTAGGAAAAAAATACTATTCTTTAAGGATAGAAGATAAAAGAGGGTGGGGTTACAGCAAATCTAGTTGCTGTTACTGGCCCTACCTCTTTTAACCAGCTATTTTCAATCACATTTTTTCAGGGAAAGAATGAGACATATTCATTAGCATGAACGTGGCTGAGTAAAATGCTGTTAGAAGATGACAAGGGAAAAAGAGGAACCTGAATGGAGGTTTCAGCTCAGTACAGAATGGTCCAGTATCCTTGAAGTATGGGAGGTGAAGGCAATGAGGGACCAGATACTGACCAGCCCTCCCAGTCTGCCCTGCTCTCCTGCAGCATAGGCAGAGCTCCCAGAGCAGCCAGGTTTCTCTCATCCATGACTGTCAAAAAAACAACCAACCAAAACAAAACAACAAAACAAACAACCCAGAAAAAAAATCCAAACCAAACCAAAACTATTAAAACAAAAATTTAAAAAGCAGAGATAACAGAGTTGGAAAGGTTCATATGTATTTTATGCACGCATATGTGGGAAACAACCATTTCAGTGACTATTCAAGGATGTATGTTGGAAACTCCTCTGAAAGCCCATCTGTTTCTGCTGTCTAGCTAGATACCAAGCTTTTAAAAAGTTAGGGATTGTTTTTTGTTTTTAACCTTTAACTCCTGCTTAAGAGTATCCCTCAAACTGTTTCATCTCCCTTTAAGAAAGAGGTGTTTCAGAAAGCACTGATGGTAGCTGATATTATTCTGCCTAATTAATAACCTTATACTCACTAAATGCTCCACACCATCAGATACCTCCTGAGGAGACCGTAGCAGCAGGCATTCAGGCTTTACATGGGCTTTGGTAATGCAGCGTTGCATCTTGTCACACCCTCACCCCCAAAGCAGCTGGAGTCTTGCCAAGATCCCCACTGGTGCTCTCTCACGTATGAGTAAGCACAAGACAAGGCTGGGGACTTTGGACCCTTCTTCACTGAGATCTAATGGATTTCTCTAGTGATGAGATTGCTCAGAAAGTTGCTCTGTTCCTGAGTCTCTGATCACTCATCTCAGACAGGTTTGCTGCTAATGATTTTCTCTAAGAAGGAGGATTTCTTATGTTGCATAGCTTATAATTAATTGGAGCATCTTAGACCAGAAGATCTGCTTGCTCCCCCTAAATGAGCCTCCCAAACAACAAAAACATGCTTAACATGTGGCAAGGACACAGTTCAAAAGTTCATTTGGACTTAGCTTTGTACTAGAAAACAGTTTTGATGCATAAATTTAGGCAGACTCAGATTTACCTAGATGTTTAGGAGATCTAAAAGGCACTTAGAGCACTGCTGTGCCAGAACATACCCATTTTATGTGGTTATACAATGAACTGTTACAGCTACAGTCAGAGAAGGGATGACTAATATTGAGCAGATACACAGACAGACTCCTAACATTAGGAGTCAGAGAGGAAGCTGGAGAATTTTAGGTGCAGAATCATCCAAAACATGTACCTCTGAAAGCAGGGGGATCAGAATAATCAGGTCAGAAAGGACCTCATTCAAATGCCCCCATTCAAAGCAGGGCTGACTTCAAAGCCAAATCATGGTGCTTAGGAGTAAGGCAAAAATAATTTTTGAGATGAAAAAACTGCAAAGACAATTTAGTAGCTGCAGGGAGGGGAGAGCAAAAAAAGACATCAACATTTCAGCATCTTTGGAGCAAAAAGCATTAAGTTGGGATCTCTGATTTAATGCTTTCAGTGCAAAGCAAGAGGCACTCTTGAAGCAGGCAGAAAACAGACTGTGAGGCATTAGAGCAATGAATCATCTCTTGCCAAGCCTCAGGTCTTCTCTCAGAAATATTTCCACCTTCAAGTTGTTTAGTACTAACACATCTATTATGGTATAACATAAGACTAGCAGCAGAATCACTAACCTCATCTTTTGGCTCAAGACCACACACTGACCTTATTTATTCCCTGCCACCTTGTCCCTCCAGGAGAGGAAAGCCCAGCACACCCAAAGGCACCACTCTTGTACCTCCTGGATATTACAGCTCCATGGACACCGCACCTTCCCCTCGCTTTCATATTTATGGTCACATACAAGAAATCATGCAGATTTCTCCCTGTGAAGCCGCTCCTTTTGGCAGTTGGCTAGGGACTTTCACAACAACAAGGCCCAAGATAAATGCTCCGTACAGTTTCAGTGCCTTTCCTAGCACAGCTGCATCCTGGTCAGGACTTACACTAATCCCTCCTGAACAGCCTTGTTGCTCTTGCCTTGCTACAGGGCAGCCTGCCACAGCCCTCCTGACATTGGTTTAATGCTGATTAGTCCCGACACAATTCTGGTGCAGGCTTCCTGCCAGGCAAGGGAATGAACAAAATTGGTTTGCACACAGACCAGACGACAGCTGCAGTCACTCCAGCTCAAATCTGTTGAATAAGGACCCTTTTCTTGTTTACCAAGATGAGGCTAAATTAGCCCAGCGTGAGACAGAAGGTCAGAACAAATCCTAAATGACAGTGATGCCAACCTGGCTCTAAAGGTGCAAGATGTGACTTGGTCAAACCGTGTTGCTTGGGCTCAAATAAGCCATGGGGGAAGTGTTAAGAATTCGGTAAAGTGAACACCCCCAATCCAGGTAAGAGCTAGAGTTTTAAAAAGAAAGTATTCTTGGGGTGGGGAAAACTACAAACAGGATGCCTTCAGGTTTTTTTCAGAGCCAGAGAGAGATAGTCAGTTCATACTTCCCTTGGAGCATATTTTTTCCACATCTCTTTTTCCTCCAGCTCCAGAAAGAGAGAAGCCTCCAGTCTCCTTAAGTCCCCTGAACCCACAGTGCCAGGCTCTAAACCTCACTACCACTCTTTCCTCCTGTTCTGATTTTATCCTGTGCTGAAAGACTGAAATCAGTCTGCATTTATCCAACTCACTTAAGATGCTTATATTATAGTATTAGGTCGCACTATAAAGCTTATCAGGCACACAGACATCTCCAGACTGTGCCAAAGCAAAACTCAACATGCTTTTTAAAGTAATTCATGTATATATTTAAGGGCAGATAGTCTTTAGGTGCAAAACCATTACGACTGACAACACACTGTTCAGACCATAGAACATAACTAAAATCAGGATGCATCAAGACTGATGGACAATCAATTGATTTGGGGAAATCTTTTTAGTGGGTCCTGTTGTGATAAGACAAGGGGTAATGGTTTTAAACCAAGAGGGCATATTCAGACTAGATACAAGAAAGAATTTTTTTTTACAGTGAGGGTGGCGAGACACTGGCACAGGTTGCCCAGAGAGGTGGTAGAAGCCCCATCCTTGGAAACATTCAAGGTCAGATCGGACATGGCTCTGAGCAACTTGATCTAGTTAAAGATGTCCTTGCTCACTGTAGTGGGGGTGGACTAGATGACCTTTAAAAGTCCCTTCCAACCCAAGCCATTCTATGATTGTAAGATTGAGAGAAGCAGTATAAGTAAAAACTCATTTAGATGATTCCTGCTCCTGGTTTAGAGATAGGGAAACATGGAAAGAAGGAAGAGTGGAGAAAGATTCAATCTAAACAAATAACAAAGTCATTTTTTGACAAGGTACTTCAATCTTTCTCACTCGCTTGTTCTCTGATTTGAGGTTAAAAGGTATGTTTTTTGTTTGTTGGTGTCATCTAAAGTGACATTCCATCATCACTTAAGCTTACACTTCCTTGTTCCCCTCCTCGGGTAGCACGTTGGGCTACTATGGCCTGTCTCTCCAGATGTAAAAGATACTCACAACCTCAGAGACGCTTTAAAGAGCATCTATGAAAATACTGAATGTTTCTAGAATAAGATGCCCTTATCAGCCTGCTGTCAGTAAGTACCTGTATACTACTATTACCTATGATGTTTGTTTTTAAAATGCCCAGAGCATCCTGTTTGGAAGGTTTCCTGCTCATAAGTAATCTATTGATTTGGTCTAAAACATCACCTCTGTTTGCAGAACACTTCACAGATCTCTTGACATGAATTACAGAATCCATCATCCTCCCAGAGGCAGCACATGCACAGAAGCAACACTTGCACGTGAACTGTTTTCAGAAACCTATCATCAGCAAGGCTGGTATTACTCAGGCTCTTACAAAACGGATTTAATGGAAAAGTAACACTGCTGAGCTCTCTGGTCTTTGAAAAACTTTAAACCCGTATCCAAAAGCGGATATAGCACCACAGGATTTTCCTTCTATATATATGAAAAGTCCAGCTTTTGTCACATGCAGGGTTGGCTGCTCACTGATCAAGGGTTTAGGGATGTGTTAAGTAACTCCTCCTTATCCTGAAAATTCCTTGGGCATCTCCTGCTCTGCAGGATGCTGCTCCTCATCACGTTTCCTCCCTCAGCTGCCAAAGACAAAGATCCTGCCCATGTCAGCTATGGTTCAGGCACCACTTTCCCTGGTTTATAGTCCCTTCATGACCTGATCCAGCAAGTGAGCTTCAAGTGTTTTAGAAGCGTAGTAGCCTCACAAAATACAGCTAGGAATACAAAGGTCTGCTTTAATGTGGTGTAAGAGGTAGAACACTTGCCTTCAGGCATGAAAAGTTTATTCAGCTTCAGGGTTTTTGGCTTGCTGGAGAGGGGAGAGACTGGGTCTAAATTTCCCTCTCCCGCTTCCAAGAAGACATGACATCAACCAAAAATGGCTAACTGCCCAGAAGACAAGTAGGGTACCATTAATACATTGGAAGGAGACATGAGGAAGATCTCAAATCTAACCCAGTGGTCTGGATTTTCAGTCAGTGCATGAACACTCCTGGGGTCTGCTGCCTGCCTAGATTCACATGCATGGGGATCCTCCTACTAGCCCTTAAATAACTGTGAGAGCAGGGACTGGAACCCAGACGCCTGTGGAGAAGGCTCTGGGTGGTATCTCCCAAGTGATGTGCCTAGCCAGCCAAGGAGACTCAGCAACTAAAGGCATCCAAAGAAAGATATTCCTTTTTTTTTTAATGTTTACTTCATATGTCACCTACAAAACTCCAAAAGAGCAATACGCCATCTTAATTATAAAGTCCATTAAAACAAAACAAAAACACACTTTCCCCTGCTCCCCCCTGTTAACAGGATTTGGGTCCCATATGTTTTTGAAGAGCAAAAAGAACAAGGGAAGAAAAAAGTTAATCTCTTCAGTTCATTTTGTTCAAGACCATGAGAAGGAGGGCTGATATAAGAGAAGGGAAACTGTCTTTCAAAGAGTGAAAAGGAAATGCATCAATTAACCTTTCTTATAAGTTTATTAGTGGCTACAGAACTTTTGCTTCACATATACTAACAACAAATGAGTAAAAAATGAAAGCTTAATCCATCTATTTTCTTACATCCTACTCATTTTAAAAAAGATGTTCCTCCTTTCCACTTGGGTACGTCACCCAAGTTTTAGGACAACTGTAGCAGCTTGACTATAAGGGTAGCACTAAACAAATAAAGTACATCCCTGAAGGCCTTTAGCAGCTGTCTTTGCCAACCAGTTTCTTCCAATTATCTGGGTACCAGCAGAAGGCAGCAGCCTGTCACCTTTCATGGGGCAGATGAGGGTTCTCAGTATCACAACAGGATTCCCAGAGCTACTAGCTGCTACTTCATCACCCTGGCAAGAGCTTCCATCCAAATCGTGCCAAAAGAAGGAATTTCACTAAACTCTTTGCTGGCCTTTCTTAGACTTAAAATTTGCCCAGCAGGAAAACAGAAGAAATTTATATTTCTCGGTAGTTCTTAGTATCTAGATGTAGGCCAAAGGAACTTTGCATTTAAAGCTGTTCAGGGAACTCATTGCAGAAGTACTTGACCATGCAGAAACCATCCTCAGCTCTAAACAACTTTCCCTCATCAGCCATTCAACAGACAGCTTTTACACACAGGGAAAAGAAAAAGCCAGTTTCACTGACGATGTTGAGAAGATAAAAAAAAGAAACCTTGTTAAAAGACAAAAATGGACACAGAGGGGAGGGGAAAGTACAAAGTGAACCTTTATATTTCTATATATTGGTAAGAAGCATTACTAATTTTAAATTCAGAATTTATTCATGCAGTTAACAGCTTTTCTGAAGTTCCTCATTTTACCTCCAAGACTTACCGTGTTTATGTAAAGATAACCATATCTAAGACTGAAGAAGATTTTAAGCATCTCAAGATGAACACCAATAAAACACAAGCTTCTTGAACCATTATTTTGCTTCCCTGAAAGAGAAGACTAGGGTCAGAGGCCAGTGTTTTAGCAGTCAGCAGCCCTCACTAAATGGTTCAGTGATTTTACCGTAGCAGAGTTATTTACTGCACCAGTACTGGAAATTCACCTCTGCTAAAACATTACTACAGATGAAGCTTAGCAGAAGTCTTAGATCCAGTGCAGGACAAGCAGCACATTCATTGTTCCATCATCCTTCAGAGAACAGGCACGCAAAGGAGTTTCTGTTAATCACTTTGCTACACTATTCTCTATGACTAAGTTGCACAAGTTACTTTGAAATCAACCTACTAACTACCATCATTGCTGGTCTAGAGAGAAGATTCATAGCATGCAAGGTATGTTGATCACAGTTACATCCCATATACATTTATAAACTTCATATGGAAAACTCTAGTGGTTTGCCATCAGCCCTCTCGCACAGAAGGCTTAGTCAGGTGGCGATCAGGGGCATTAGAGGAATATGAGGATCTCCAAAGCAGGAAGGGACAGCCACCTGTTTGTCTGGAAGAAGGTAGCCCAAGAAACAATAGCTCTAGTTTGTTTTTCATACCTGTTTTTCTCCACTTTGCAATTGTGTTGCCCACATTTCAATACTGTGACTTATTTAATAAACAATATTTTTTTTTAAAGTAAATCTTTAGTGTTTATGTCAAGCTGCTTCACAATAGCGAATATTGCAGGTCAAATCACAGATACAAGATATTCTCTTTTTTCAGGGTGACGAACCCAGAAAAGACGACACTGGAGGATCATCACTATGCCAAACCCTCTATTCTCTGGATATTCTAGAGAAAAGAGTGTGGGACTGAGCAGGTGGGTGCTCCCAGGCTGTGCATGGCAGGGCACAGACAGGCTGGCTCCCTGGCAGCAGCATGACAGGGGGTGAGAGCACCCCAATCCCCAGGGAGCCCCAACCTCAGCACCAGGTAACAGCCACAGCTCAGAGCCAAGCTAGTGACTCAAAGGGCAGAGTCAACCACCAAAAGCAATTAATTTATCATAAATCACGATTGAAAAAATTGGACTCTATGATCTCTAGAGGTCCCTTCCAACCCCTAAAATTCTACGACATATTGCTACGGTTTGTTGCTTTGTGCTTTCCACGACAGCGCCACAACAGCTTGTTGCTATTTCTAACTCCACTGGCCCCAGGTATTCTTGACACTTTACCACTGGGATGCAAGCAAGGATTGCCCCAGTAGGCACCGTGCTACATAACACAGCTTGCAACTATTCAGAGCAGGAAGACCACCCCTAATTCACAATTTGTAGTCCTGACACCTTCCCTTCAGTCCTTCCCGAACCATCTCTGGTACAACTCTATATTTCTTTACTTTTTTCTTTGGTTTGACAACTCTTACAACTTGCACATGACTCGAGTCACAAACAGGATTATAAAAGAGAAAGAAAGCTTGCATTATGTTATTATAGCCTGATTTTCTTTGCTCATCTTTTATGATGATCTTCTATCCACTCTTTACAATAATCTAAAAAGCAAGGCAAACTCACATGCCCAGAGAGCAGCTAGAATAAACATTCTTCTGTTTTAATGTATCCTCAAGTGTTATATAGATGTCTAATTACCCTTGGCTTTTTTCAGTACAAAAGCTGACTTCAGTCTGCTCTGATGCCATGGAGCTGGAGGATGTTTTCACAAGGGCAGTGCTTTTAAACAGGAACCAGAAAAAGCCCCAGGAGGTCAGCTCCCAAGCAGATAACATGCCTTCCCACAGCTAACATTCAGCCTGCTCTCCAGTAGAAACTCTGTGTATACCAGTATTAGTGAGATAAAGGAAGTGACAATCTGCTCAACCTGCTGTTCAAGGAAAGTTAGGACAAGGGTTCCTGGGAAATACAGGGCAAGGCAGACCCAAAGCAGGCAGGTACCACAGGTCACCTGTTAGCACCACCCTGAAGAGGTGGAAGGAGGCTCTGCCAACTTCTCACTAATGTAGGAAGTGTCAAGATGGCCACAAAACAGTCCTGCTGCTTACTGACAAGTGTCTTCTCCTTTGCACCCCTGTAGCAGCCACCTGGGCCCTGCTGTGTCCTCTCCAGCCAAGAGCAGCCCCGTGCCCTAACTTCCTCACATGCCTCATCAGGGAGCTAAGGGATGAACATGCAGCAACTTCAGTGGCAACATGATATGCTCTAGTGCAAGAAAAAGTAGATGGTGAAATTGGCTAAGTGGGGAGACCCCTCTGCTCCAACTGAAAGGTGGGTATAGAGTGAGGATGAGACTGGAAGGAGGACACCAGAGCTCCTCCCAGCATTGCTGTGAAGGCTTTCTCCCTAAGAGATGCGAAGTGAGGGGAACATCACAAAATGCCCCAGCTGTGGGGAAAGGCTTGTGCTCATTTTCAGATGGTAAAAATCAATCATGTACAAGGTAAATCCACAGGAGAACTCGGCTCCATTTGTCCTAGTGCTCAAGAAACTGCTGGCTGTTTACGTTAAATATGTATTATTTCCCCACAATAGCAGTTAACATACAACTTATTACTCCCACCATCTGATAGCAATGTGTACATTGCCATGGTTGGCATTTTGCATGCAAGTCACCTACAGCTAACACAGGAACTCTCTCTTGGAATTGCACATAAAGAGCGCTTTGCAATTTAACTCTGACAGAAGCAGGGAAAAAAATAAATCCATTTCCCATCAGAACAAAAACCTGTTTCCAGGAGGTCAGTTCCATCATCAACTAGCTACTGTTTTCCAACTGAAGCAGCCACTAACCCTCAGGAAGACACACTTCCACTTAGGGAGAAAATATTGCAAAGAAAATGAAAGAATAAATTGGAAATCGTAAAGTTACAATAGCAACTGTTACTAGAATGTTTTCTGTGCCCTTCTGGCTCCTATTTAGTAGATTTCTGTTCCAGTGTAACCATAGGAACAGCAGTGAAGAGCCTCATTTAAAAGCCTTCATTTCAGCTGGTAGGTTAAGTTATGAGACTGCAGTGGGCTTGAATATTAAAAACATTCAAAAGGCTCTAAAAAAAGCTCATTTTAAATGGGAATTGCATGGCTGTATTGTAAAAGACAGACATCTGTGTTGTAAACAGGCACAGTGGCCTGCCAATAAATTGGCAAGGGGAAGCCTGACACAAGCCACTGTAGAACAAACAAACCCTACTGACAGAGGTTACTAAAATTTGGGCTCAATAAACAGGTTAAGAACACAAACTGTGACTCACTTAGTACACTGTGCCACTGAAACTGAAACCATATGTTTCCTGTAGCTGTCATTTTATTTACAGGACCACAGCAAGATGACTGGATGAGCAATGACAGTCCTCAGAAATATGACAAGTTCACTGCAACATCTCCCTAACCAGTAAATGTAACATTTTACTTAATCCTTTGAAGTATAAAATGATTCAGTTCTGGCTCACCACCTTTCTTTCAAGGACTAGGAAGAAACACAAGCCAGTTATCTTAAAAGAAATCCAGTCACAGGAAAAAAGCCAATGAAGTACCTAGTCAAAGTAGACTAGAAATGTTAAAGGAAGCAGGTGAAATTAAAAAAAAAAAAAAAAAAAAAGATGAAAAAGGTGTACCTACACACCTTGTACCTGTGGACTTACACCTTTCTCCTAAAGAGCTATAAGACAGCTGCTACCCTAAAGGATCTGTTGCTTTTCACATACAGCAGTAAGACTCACCTGAAAGTACATTTGGAAACGTGTTCAATTACTCAGTTCAGCAATTTAAAACACCGTACTGAATAACTGGACAAAAAAAGATGGGAAGATGTTCACGTTGTATTCATTACAAGGCACAGGCCTGTACATAACAGGAAAGCATAACATCTCTTTTTTTATAATTAAGAAAATAACTTTTAAGCAATTGTTATGTCCACAATCTAAAGAAAAAGTAAATACTATTTTGGTAGTTACCTATGCAATTTGCTGCTTTAATTCAGAAGTAGTGTTGAAATATTGCAAGCAGTTACAAAAATGAAGGGAAGCTGCCTTAGCATCACTTGTCAAGTATTTAGCAAAGATCACACACATTCACATTCTTTTTCTTATAACTTTAATCCTTACAATTTTGCTGGCCTGTTTACGATTTTCTATCTATTGCTACTGCTCAAACACACTCTCCAGTCTGCCTTATACATTCCACTTTTAAACTAATGCTGAGTCTTTGTTCCCACAGGCACCTGTCCGCTTTGCCAGTAGTAACAAGCACTGCTTGGGACCCCACACGTCCCTACAGAAGTACAGCTAATGTGGTAATGTGGCAAAGCTCCAGTACTTTTGTGCTCCGTTTAATGATGGCCACCTTTAACTCAGAGCTCCCATCACAGCTTCAGAATTATGATCTTTGTAGCCTCATAGACATGAAACAAATGCCACTTCAAGCTCTTCACACATAATCCAGAGGCCTTTACTGCTGGACTGTTGTTGGGAGAAGTCTACAGGTGGTCTACCAAGAAGGTTTATACTGACTATAAATAGGCATCACAAGCTGTGCTTGTAGTTAATTTTGTCTTTCTTTTAGGAGAGGAGTCAAAGTTCTCTATTTCCTGTGATCTTGTTGTTCTAAGCACCTGTGCAGCTGAGTCAATTTATTTTGCGACAAGTGCCACAACAGGATCTCAGACATCTCCGCTTCAGATTTTCACATTTTCTTTAACAAGTCTCATTATTATTGCAAAGCCCTGTTCTTGTTTTATTTACAGATGGTAGATGATGTTACATTCAGATCCACATATAAAATTTTCATGTTAAACATCTGTGAGTTAATTAAGATATAAAAGTCTCCACAAGCTTCAGTGAATACCATGGTAGGCTAGTGATGCCTTAGAGGGTTTCAGTCTCTTCTGTTAAAAAGACACCTGGAGTGTGGGGAGGATCTGGGGGAAAGGAACCAAGCAGCATCAGCTGTAAACAGTTCAAGGAAACAGGCTCTGTTTCACAGGCAAAAGTTTTACATTACTGAAGAGTGGAGATTTTTATTTAATGGAAGAAAGATTTTTGATGTGCACTGATTCAAAAAATGACAATAAAAGACAGTCTCTCTAGCCTTTGAGACCCCGAACTTGCAAAAGAAAACTGGCAGGACACAGAAAGGAAGGGAAGAATGAAATACATGAAAACCAACCAGAAATGTAGGATGATGAAAAATATTTAATTACCATCTTTCTAGCTCTCTGTTGGACTCTCTCCAGTATTTCCCTGTTCCTCTTGAACTGGGGAGACCAGAACTGAACACAATACTCTAGATGCGGTCTCACTAGGGCGGAGCAGAGTGGGAGGAGAACCTCCCTCAACCTGCTGGCTACATCATCTTTATGCACCCCAGGATACCACTGGCCTTCGTGGCCACAAGGGCACATTGCTGTTCCATGGAGAACTTACTGTCCACCAGGATGCCAAGGTCCTTCTCCATGGAGCTGCTTTCCAGCAGGTCTACCCCTAACCTGTACCAATACATGGTGGTGTTCCTCCCCAGGTGTAGGACTCTACACTTATTCTTGTTGAACATCATTAGGTTTGCCTTTGCCCAGCTTCCCAGCCTGTCCAGATCTCACTGGATCACAGCACAGACTTCTGATGTAACAGCCACTCCTCCCAGTTTAGTATCATCAGCAAACTTACTGAGTGTACACTCTATCCCTTCATCCAGATCATTGAAGATTATGTTGAATAAGACTGAAGCCAGAACTGATCCCAGGGAACACCACTACTTACAGGTCTCTGGCTGGACTCTGCAAAACTGATCACGACCCTCTGAGATCTATTTTTCAGACAGTTCTCAACCCATCAACCCACTACATACAGCCCTTCAAAGCCTACACTAATGATTATGCATTATTTCAGATGATTCCATGACATTCACAACACTTTACTAAAGGAAAAAATGTCATGCTTGTCTAAGCCAAGAAGCTTGTAAAATGACCACAGACAAGATCCATAAGGTGAGTGTAATTCTATGGTTACCTAGTGACACCACTCATTTGACTGGGATAAGATCAATGTCATCAGGTGAAATACCTGACCAGTCCTCAGCTGGATAAAATACAGGGACAAATCCTGGGAGTGTGGACAGAGACTCTCTCAATCTCACAGTGAACCTTGTTACTGTGTTACAGAATCAAAGTTCCTCTTGTGCTCTGCAGCTTCCCTTGGGTCAGAGAGACTTACGGGCCTCATTAGGAAAGTGATGAACAATTGCTTTTTACTTCCTAGGACAAGCTGTTTTATGGATACAAACTTAGTGACTTATAGCCACACAGATTCCTGTAACTGGCACTGCTAATGTCACACTTTACTTTCTGATGCTTTCTCCCTACTGTTCTGAAGAAGGGCAAGGGAAATCCAGTTTGCATGCATATTTCAGGATAATCTTCTCCTGCTTGAACTCACACACTGAATATCAAGTCCTAACATTTTTAATGAGGTGCCTAAACTGTGCTTGTTGTAATTAAAGTTTAACAAGTTTTTACAGCAAGACTTTAAGTTCTACATTAATATTTCACAGTGTACTGCATTGCCTTGTGCCATGGCATACCAAGCAGTTTACACAGCCTGCAAAAGCTTTTTATTCAGCCAGGTACTGAAATTCTCCAAGACATAGCAAAACAGTCACCTGTGTTCTGCTCTAGGAGAATGTGCTCATTTGTGCAGCCCCTTAGAGCTGCTACTGGCCTTGCAATACAACTGAAAAGTTTGTCCTTGTACACCGAAGCTGTGTTAGAACCTTGGAATATGAACAACAGGATGACAGAGAAGATATGTCAAATTATGTTTTATACAGCAAGGATATTTAATGTTCTCATCAACAATGACTAGTCCAGGAGCAGCTACTCAGATGCCACACAGCATCCACATGGCAGGTGCTCACCCAACTTTCAAAGAGATTTCCCAAACATCCCCGCCCCCCAAAAGATTTGTTGTAGGCTTGGGACCTCAAGCTTTCCTTAAGCAGCTGAAGTACTTAACATACCCTTTATGATGAGAGTTTTATCAAGAGGACTTTTTCTTTCTTAAACCTTGTTTTCTGATGAGAATGATGCATGGTATTTGAGGTCAAAGTATCACTACTCCTGTGCAGGGACACTGCTCAGAAAGAAGGGGGAAGAACGGAAAGGCAGGGAAAAGTACACAGGACTCTGGAGGGGAGCATCACCAAACCTCTTCTGACAGACTGTGCTGCTGCTTCCCAGGTGCTCAGAGGTGCAGGTCTGCTGAACCCTCAGCCAACCACAACATAAACCCACAAATTAAAATGGGACCTAGAAGCTTTCTTTTGCTCTTCCTAGAAGGATTTCAGGGCTCTCCCAGAAATTTTCTATAGGCAAGACCAAACTTGAGGCCTATAAACAACGACCTGTATACTTCATTGGCAGACCTGCAGTGAGCAAACACACTGATAAACTGAGTCTTGCCACAGCAAGCTGCTTCCTACGGAGGGCTGAGACTGTCTGGTAGGAAATAATAGTTTCATAACAAATGAAGTGGATAAAATGAATACATTAAAGAGCAAAGTATTGATGGAATCATTTGCAAATGAATTAAATCCATATTGATGAGTCCATTACTTTGTTTCAACTGGTTTTCTGTTATATAGCAGGACAGTTTTGATTAACACAGAGATTACATTGAACTTCACTCTGCTTAATATTTTACTCCTTCATATTCTGGCTTGTTTGAAGGACCATGGCTTGTTGAGCATGAGTACCCATGCACTGAGAGAGGCTGCTGTGCCATTTGAGACAGGTTTCCAAAACGGCAGGGTGCACCAGCTCCCTTGCAGGCGCAGCACACACATGGCTACTGCAATTTTGGACTACTGTAGAGGCCCAGCATCCTCCTGGAATAGTTTCCTAATGTTGTGGAAAAAAAAAGCAGTAAGCATGTTCTTCAAAAGTGCTAAATCTGCCTGCACTGGTACACTCTTCAGAAAGTCAATCTGGCAGCCTCAAGGAAGCAGTCCAAATAGATACATCCTCCTCTCTCTCATTTCCAAAAATATCATCATGTCTCTACAAGCTATGGCTTTCCCTACCACTAAACCACTTCCCAAAATAAGGTTAAAAGTTGCATTAGAAATGTAATACAGTGATAGGGTAAATCTCATACACCAAACAAACTTCAAAAAGTTATACAGTCACCACCTGAAATATTTCGCAGGCTGGGGTGTTTATGAATTGAAGAACTCTGGGTAAATAGGTGACAAGAACCTCCTTTGATATTATCAGAGGATAAAAAGTTGACTGCTCACTGCCCATGTCCACCTATCACAGCACACTGGGCTCAGCAGAAGGATGAATATGTGCACATGGAAGCTCCCTGCTATTTCAGCACATAAATCAACCTTTCCAAGGGGTAGCCATGAAGAGATGCCCCCTTAGGGAGAGTTATAACACTGTCAGTGAATCATACTCCATAGCAACAGCACATATCAGCTGTTAGACAAGATGGACAGTATATCTGACCAGGACAGGAATTGCCATGTGTGATTTACCCACCATTACTGAGTAACAGAAAGCTCTGAATCCATTTTTGGCATCAGGATGAACCTTTGATGATCTAGGCAGATATTGATACACAGCATGGAACAGCATTTGCAGCTCAAGCTTCTTAATCAGCACAGGGGATTGTGTGGATGTGAGAACCTAGTTTTTAATTCATCCTTCTAATTAAATTTAACCCAGTAATGCAACATATGGCAACAACTACGATTCATTGTCTTAAAATAAATTGACACATTTCAAAAAGGAAACTACCTTTCCTTGGAGATGTAGCATGCTAAGACAGAAGACAAAGAGTTGTTAAGATCTTTTTCCTACTAGGCAGGTTAAGTGTTATGGAGAAAAACAAGGCTTGAAGAGCAGAGGACTCTTCTGAAGGGTACCTGCTGCTATCACAGCTAGTCCTCTGAGGCCTCTTTGACCACACTCCCTCTTGCAAAAAAAAAAACCTAACCAAACAACAGCACAAAACAAAACAAACAAAAAATGAAACAAAACCACATGAACCAACCTTACAGGACCTCAAATAGTCCTCTCCTTTTTGTTAATACTCAAGTGCAAGAGTCAAAGATTGAAGAATACGAAAACTTGTTTTGAAAATTATTTTTGAAGGAAAGCATTTTAGATACCACTGAATGGACTTAAGTCTTTGAAACGCATCATAAATCTGTTCCATGCTCCCAGCCACAAGACTTTCAACGTGATAGTTCAGCTAAGTCTTCCAGTGCAGTTAAGCATCAGACAGGCCAGTCCCAATCAAGTCACACATCTCCCCAAAATTTATCATGAATGGTTGCACCTCTTCCCTACCTCCAGTCACTGCTTTACCAGTGCTGCAGTAACCATCACCACTGCACCAAAACCAGTGACTCAGTCCTCACTCACTGCTCCGATAGCAGGACAGCTTCTTGCAGCCTACTGCAGAAGCCACCCATCACCTTGCAGAACTATGTGGTACCTGCACTGCAGGTACAAAGACCAGGCAGCCCTGAAAAACACCCCTTTGGCCAATGACATACCACTTGTTACCTTCAAGAGGAAAGAACAAAAAGACAGCTGTCAGCCATGAGTCACTTCTAAAACCATCAAACTTTTTGGTGAATGTGCATGCAACTGAGCTTGTGCTTTGACAGCACAAATTGAGCCTTCTGTATAAGCTTGTGGTAAATGAGCTATGGCTCTGATGCAGAGTCAAGAAAATGTAAATGCTGTACCCACTTAAAAAAAATACTGTGATTTGGTCTGTCAGAGGTTTAACATTAGTTCATCTTGTAGTACAAATATACATATACGGGGTAATTCCTATATGTCACCTATCTCAAAAATCCTCTTAGAAACATTTATCAAAAGCATACATCTAAACATAATAATAAAATAAAAAAGTATACATAGTGCTAAACATCTTTTTACTTCTACCTCATATTTTGAAATATTTATTTTATACTTAGAGTATAAAAGGATGTTAAGAACATTACCTTGACTTATCATGAACTCACACATACATACACACACAAAGAAAAAAATCATTTTTTGTTTCATATTTCCACAGCTTTCTGTTAATGAACTGAGGGACATAGTGAGGGAACCAAGTGTCAAAATTTCTACTATTAATATAAGTAAAAAGTTTGGTGATGTTTAGAGGATCACTGTTGGTAGAATAATAGGACTTGGGAAATAATGAGGCTCTTGAACAAGTATTAGAATCATTTGTCATTCACCATAACAAAAAGCCACTGCAGATATTTCATGTGCAAGGGCCCTGGCACCAAATGAAGTAGGTTTATTTTCTCAATCACTGACTGGACATCCTATGCAAAAGATTATTATGGTTATTTAATTCTCAGATTTGGTGCAGAAAAAACACACACAAGAAGCCATTATATTTCTATGATTCTTCTTGAAGCTGTACCTGTTGGCCATCAAGGTCATCATCTCTTATTTAGGACTATCAGAAAACATTACTAAATTCTCATCTGTCAAGGGGAAAAGGGTCACAGGGTTGTGAGACTGCAGGAACTGCATTTTCTAACAAGCCAGGTTATTTGGGGTCCCTTCAGCTGTGATGGAAAAGAGAAACTTGATCTGCACATGGATCTGTACCCACACACACACACACTTCCCCTGTGATGTAGAGAAAGAACAACCAACACCACCCTCAGCCTCCCAGGCATTTCACATCTTTGCTTTAAGGATTTTTGACAGTACTGCAAAACTATTTGACTTTCAGCATCACCAACTCATCATTCTTCTGTTTATTTTTTGTTTCTTTTATAAACTGGAAAAACTATTAGGTCTCATTGGTTTTGCCTGTTTCTTACTCTGCAGACTTCTCCTCTACAGATTTCCGCAATTGACTTTTCCAAAGAGCAGTCTATATTTCAGTTTTATTGCATTTTTTAACCTCAAGCTTTGTATCTGGGCTATGTTTTTCTTTGGTGCACAGCCTTAAAAAACAAACCCCCCAAAAAACCCACAAAAACTCCCGCAAAAACAAATAACAACAACCACCACCACAAAAACAGCCCAAAACAAACACACACACAAAAAAAACCCACAACAAAAAACACACACAAAAAACCCCAAACAAAACACAAATAAAACCCACAACACAAACAAACCAACCACAAAAAAGATAACCTTAAATTAGAAAGAGACTTGTGTTCATTGCCTCCTATTCTTTACAGACTCCCAAACACCATCCATTACCCTTAAAGCCATTTCCTCTGGGTCCCACAGAAGCACACATCATCTCCTTTAATCCAGGGCAGGAATTTTACACACCCACAGAGGCACACCCATGCCCATAGATAAACTACATCACTCTTCCCCTGACTGCATTAAATTCCTCCTTTTCATCAGCACATTTTACTAATCAGTATCTTGGATAACACAAACAGAAAGCTCTCATTCTAGGACAGAGAACACAAATCCAGGAGAGAACCTGCCTGTTTTCACAGGGAAGTTACACAGTCTTGTGTCTTGCTCTGTTGGTTGAAATTTGGTTTGCTTCTCAGAGGCACCTCAAATATATTCAAATATTCCTGAATAACTTAAGGTCCCTGCCTTTTTACCTTAAAAACTTTGAAGAGCTGGCATCCATCCTGAACCAAAGCAATGTGCATTTTACAAGGTTAAGAAAACAACCTTCCTGCTCAGGCTTGAGCCTGTGCCCTCCAATTTCCTTCTCCACCTCAATTTATCTTCCTCCAATTGAAATCACTATTATAGCAGATGAGGTTTATCAAGTTTATCAAACAAAAACAGCAGCACCTCCATCCACAGCTCCAAATGAACTCAAATGGAAGGCATTTATTTACACACTGCTCCTCCATTTCCCAATTAAAGCAACAACTAACTTGGTAGGATGTTAGTCCCCTGCCATCCCATTAGGCAGGCTCAAACCAGTCAGTGCTAAACTGGTTCAGAACCATCCAACTGTACATGTAAATAACTGCAGCTTTCATAGACAATGCTTTCATTGTTCTGTACAAATAATACTTTTTTTTTACAGTAGACTGTCAAGAAAGACACAACATAAAGCTCCTTGGGACCTACAGTCAACGCCACATCAGGATTAAAATTTACAATTTACAAGACTCTTCTACTATACCCCTATTCTTCCCAACATAAACAACCTTCCTATGTAATAGGATATGAAAACTCTTAGCTTCTTCTCACAGCTCCCAGGTAGTCTGTTTTCCTTCTCCAGGAAGGCTTACTCTGATGTATTCTCCGGAGCACAGCTTGTGCAGGCACCTGCCCAGACAGTGTTGAGTAGAGGCACAGACCTCCTCAAGGAGGAAAATCCCTGTGATGACAATCCATGCTGCGTGTGGTAGTCAATTCATTTTTTGTGTGCTGGACACGTGCCCAAATGTCCCAAACTGACTTCGAAGAAGGAAGTGACCCACCATCGCCACCAGGTCAAGAAGGCATTTCAGTGCTGACGCTCCATTTTACACAGCATTTGCTTAGTGTTTTCCATCACCTCTCTGCAGCTGTGAATGCTGCTGACTAGCAAAGGCAGAGGTTGAAACTGCAGTGCCAGGGCTTGTTCCAGCTTGGCAAATTCAATTAAGTACAGCAGAAAAGTTCTCCTCTTACAGAGCCAAAGCTTTTTTGGTTAAACCAACTAATCAGCTGCTATTTCAACAAATGATGTTTCCACCATTTTTTTCCCCTGACTTTTAAGTATTTTATACCCCACCATCCACATACCCCCTGCCTTTTTTTTTTTTTTTTAAAGGTGCACTAAAACCAAAAATCACATAAAAAGAAAAGACAGAGGATTGTATAGCTACCACTGCAGCAAGTTTGACAGCTCCCAACAAGCAGCATATACACACGCTGCCAAAAGCCTGGAGACTACAAAAGGACCATAAAGAGTATGTTGGCTTCTTAAACTCAACACTCATTTTAAATAGAGTGATAACACAACCATGTAGCAGTAACTGATGCATCACCATTGACTGCTGCATCCCATTTTGATTTTATTTTTTTTTTAAAATCTTTTCAATTTGATTCTGCTCCTCTTAAGCTAATGAAGACGTGTGCAGCTTGTGTCACCCTGTATTTCAGTGGGAGAGAGACAAGAGATTCTCAGCTTTGGCAATTTAAAGTTAACTGCAAGAAAAAAGTTGGATTTCCTCAAGTATATGTCCAAGGGTCCTCTATAGGTGTTAGGACTCGACACCGCAGCACTGTTGCACTTAAAAGGAGAGACGGTTTTTCTGCTATTTAAAAAGAGGTAGAGAAAGCTCAATGAGCTCACTCCTGAGGCACATATTTGATGGCCAAACATTGTCTCCACAGAAAGCCACCAGCATCAGCTACCCTGAGATGCCCAGACTACATGGACCTGACAAGCTCTTCCTTGGCAAGATATTTAAACTCTACAAAATGGCCAGGTAGAGCACCTAGAAGCCAGTATTAGGAGAAGGAGTCTGTGATCAGACTGCCTACTATGCATCAGCTCTGGTCTTCTAAGAGCTGGATGCACCCTCATTTATGTTAAACCCATTGACCAGCAATGTCTCTTCTGAGACTCAGGTATTTATCTGGAGTGTTTTCCAAGCTTGTTGTGCCACCCTTTGGACCTTGGATACTTCAGCTCCTCAGAAGTGAGACAGGGACTTCTGCTGCAAGCAGCTTTCCCTTAGCACAGGTGCTCCACACCAGCTGCAGAACCACCTCTGACAAAACTATTCCTGATATGTTTGATGTTGTCTTCACCTCTCAAGATGGAGCCTGAAGAGTCCCACCCTTAAGGAGTAGATGTAGAGGCTGGGCAGAGGTGGAAGAGTTGCCATAGGCAAAGCCAAACCACTGGTATGGTTCCCAGAGGCAGCTAAGGGCTGCTCTGCAGGAGCCATTAACAGACTCGGGAGGAAAACCTGGCAGTGGGGCAGGCTATCACCTGTGGCAGAGAGGTTGGTACAGAACCAGGCCACCACATCAAAGGCAGTCATTTTATTAATGGAATGCCCTCAAATTAAAAAAAAAAAAAAAAAAGTTATTCACTTTACAGCTGCCTGCATGGAAGAAAAGCTCTCATTATTCCAGCAGCACTGTGAGGAAAGCCAGGGCAGGGAATCAGAGCCGGTCATGCTGCTCACCACCTGATGGCTGTGTTACCATCTGCCCAGCAGCAGGCAGGGCAGGGAATCCAGCAGCCCCCTCTCCTGTGCCAGCCCCCAGCATCACGCCACTTGCCAGGGCAAACTCTCCAGAGTCTGGGGAAAAGGTTAATTCCAGGAATGACCAGAAATACGTCACTCTAGCAATGAGAGTACAAGTCCCCAGGTGGCTTGCCCACTTTCTGTTAGTGCTGGCAACGGGCAGAAACAAAGAAAAAGCGTCAGTGATGAAGACTGGTTTACATGAGTGTGCTGAGATGCCTGGGATAGCTATGGAGGCAGGTCTTTCTGGCACAGACCAGGCGGTGTTGTGTTTGGGGGGGTGTGCGTGCATGTGTGTGAGTGGAAGGCCCAGTATCTATCTTTTGGCTGCAACCACAGTCTTAATGTGACATTCACCGGCAGCATATCAAGTCACTTGACAGAAGGAAGGGAGCACTGCATTTCCAGCTCTATATTCAGTGATGCACGTGTGTACCTGCACAGCTACAGCAGCCACACCAGTCACTCCCCTTCATTAAAAAAGAAAAAATGCACCATAAGAGTGTTAAGAAAGATTGGATCACCTCAGCTCCCCCAGCCCCCCCTAGCCCTGCCACGTACTGCAACAGCAGAGTAACTGGCTAAACAAACGTCCAGGACAGGATTGCGAGGCAGGACCTCTCTATCAGTGCTGGCAGTCCTGTTCATCTCCAGCTGAAAAGAAAACTGCAGAGGCTTCACTCATTTTTTTTTTCTAAGTCCTGCAGCAGGCTGTTTTCTTGCCCTCCAGAACTGGATTGCACAGCTCTGCACTACCTCCAGTAGTTATACATAGAAACAATCCATTAACAACCAGGTTAACACAGGACACATAAATAGATTGTGCTTGTCAGCATGTGTAAGCCCTACAGGTTGGCTGGTCGTTTTATTTAAGAAACTTTGCAGTTAAATCACTGCAAGAAAGTAGGACTTTCTTCTGTGGCTTATAGGGGCAGGGTATGACTTATTTCTGTTGGTTTTAAGAGGGCACAAGACAAAACTTCAGCATGAGTGAAAACTCAAAAGAAGCCTGAACATTGTTTCTTCTCCAGTCTGTGCCTTATATGCTTATATATCAGAATAAATGTAAGCAACCTGAACGCAGCTAGGCATTGCATTTCAGAGACCTTGAGTGGGGGCTGGAGAGAGATTTTTATATTTTAGATATATATTTTAGAAGACATTGTCTCATCACTAATGATATTTGGATGTCCAGCTTCCCTGGGGGAGGGCAAGAGGGGAGTACTGCTATTAATAACTGTGCTTAGTTTTGAAATTAAAAGCTCAAATACAAAGGCCTAGCAGTTCTCAAGAAAAAAACCTCAACTTTTTCAGCATGCAAGCTGCATCTCTTCTCCACAAAAACTTGCTTTTAGAAACAGATGGCAGCTTGCAAGACCTACAAATCCTTTGTCTGGCATGGCAAACTAGGCCCTATTGCCCATCAAAGTCAACCATCACATTGTGAAGCACTGACCCTAACAAATCCATTATGTTTCTTTCTACCACAATGCTAAACCAGCCAAAATGAGTCAGACTTAATAGGAAGGGGTGAGGGATTTCAAATCCCTTTCCTCCCTCCACCCCCACAAAAATAACGACAAGGGGGAGAGTCTGCGCTGGCCCTTCACTTACGAGCCCTGCCAAACCCTGCTGTTAGGTCTGCCCGTTGGAGGATGGATTTGGGTTTGAAGCACTTACACTTCAAACTCTGTGCAACAGCTTTGAAGTTAGCACACTATGTCAGTCAAACAACCCACACCACCAAGAGTAAATATCCTGAGAAGAAAGAAAGGCCCTTATGCTAGATGAATAATTAGCTCTGATGTGCTTTATAGTTTTTCAGCACTCCTTTCCCAACTCTACAGAAGTGCTGTGCAGATACACAGCACATAGACAGGGAAAGCTCTTCACAGGTAGCTGCAGGGAAGAGAAAATGTTTTTTCTCCTGTGTCAACTGAACCTAGGGAATGCAACGAGAAATGTGAAGAAATAGGAGCTCATATCAAAGAGCTGCTGCCTTCCATGAAGGGAGGAAACAACAGAGAAGCCTGCTGGAGAGGTGATGGATGGGACAATGGTGTGGAAAGGATCGAAAAGCTTTTTTCCTATTATGGGTATTTGGTGCATCTTGACACACAAAAGGAAACACCCATCAGTGGTACTGTCAACAGAAACCTCCCAGCAAGGAATACTTATCAAAGAGAAAAATCTGTCTCGGTAACAGCGGATCCAGTTTACGAGCGATCCAATTGCTTTCATCTTGAAAATGTAAAAATGAGATACAACAACTAAGTTAACATCCTCAGAGCAACAAATTGGTTGGATTCTTCACACTCTCATAGAAATTGCCTCCCATCCCCCTTTACTGGTATTCTTCAGCATAAAACAATCTCTCAAGGACACGGCAACGACGACACTAAAATTCAAATCACTGAGATCAAACACATGAAGCTGACGCTCATTACGGCTAAATTATGTCACCTATCCAAAGGCTCAAGCTTATTATTTAAGACAATACAATAGTCATTAATCACAGCCATTGTGTATTGCTCAAAAGGCATCTAGAAAGCAAAAGAATACAATGGAGATTTATTATACTACAGTGCCAGATTTAATTACATGGTTTTCTCCTCAGTATCTCACCACTTGTAGTTCACCACCTGTTTGCACCAGAGGACCTGAAATAAAGACATGTCAGCCCCAGAGGCAAAGCATGAGAGAGGGGGCTTGTGCTGAGCTTTTGCTATGACAGTTGTAAGCAGAAGACCAGTGGGCAAAGAGAATGGACCATTTTGGGGGCAGCTGGCAGACAAACCACTTGTGCAGAGCTATGGTTTTTCCTTCTGAAGTTTTAAACTCACAGTTGCTTTTTATATATATTTACATGCAGAAAAAGTACACTGTCAAGCCTGTGAGCAAGGAGAAACAACTCACTGTCTTCTTCCTAAAGCTGCAGCATGAAGATCCGTGCCCTAACCAACACAACAATGTATTTAAGCAGTATGTCTGTCTGCTGGCAGCCTTCTGAGTTTGCATTTTCTTCTATAAATATTTAACGTAGATAAACCGTTCATGTTACCCACTTTGCCCAAAGTGTTTTGACAGCCATGCTCACCACATGATAATGATGCTCTATTTAACACTGCAGCTGCAGGCAGGAGGATTTTGTTTCAGTTTTATACAATATTGTGAAACTGATGACCTCTCACAAAATAAAACAGATAATTTAAATACATTAGCAAGACAATTATCAGTAAGCCACTGAAAGAAAGCAAAAGAGAAATTTAATTTCTGAATGCAAGAGTTTGCTTAAATTTAGCCACAATCTCTTTTTTTATTACACATAAAGTGAAAAAAAGAAGAGAACCAATGCTGCAAAAGTGTGGGGTTTTTTTTGTTTTGGTTTTTGGTTTTTTTTTTTTTGGTCATCCTGTGTCATGTGTGTCTCTCCCCCCCGCAATGTTTCCCTTCTGGCTAGAATAATTTCCACGCTTTCTGGACCACAGATTATTGTCAGCCCTCAGAGACCTCTACACACTTTTACCAACCAACTAATTGAATACACTCAAAAGAAGATGGCTCACCGGATCACTTGACCGGACCTGATGGAGGCTTGGTCCCAACTTCTCTCTAATGTACTAAGACTCAGCATAGTCTAGCAGCGATGAATCACAAGTCAGTCTTTCAGATTTGAAGATCACAACATTTTTCAGGTAGAGAAAGTTCAGGGAAACAAAAAGGCTTAAATAACCCATCCAGTTAAAACATACATAAACCAGCTCTCATCTTAGCATGGAATCACTTAAAGACTGCTTGGAAAAATTATGCAGTTAACATAAAGAGAAACCAAGTCAGCAATGTTTATCCTTTCTGATTTTCCCTGTCCAGCCCTCAAACATATTCTCAGTTACCCAGGGGCTCATTAACGCACTCATCTATTACAAGCTTGTGGAAAGCATGGAGTGATGCCACTTTGGTATGAGCAGATTAATCAAGCGTGGATTGCCAATCTCCCACTGCACTGCAACGTAATACTATCTCTTTCTAGGCTGTTTCAGTGGACAGATTCAGCTGAATATCCCCATTTACTTCTAAGACAACTCATAAATTCAGAGTGATTAGCCATCCCTTGCAGTGCCTTTTACCAGAGTTACTATAAATTTAATGCAATTAACACAGTTTTATGACTCCTTATTCATCATTAGGACTTCAATACATTGGAACACAGTTCTGGGTTCTTAACAATATTATCAGAAAGGTCAGAATAGCTTTTTTAAGCAATAAAGCATGAGGATGAGGTGGCTTGTTTTCAAATAGGGGAAGAGGGAAGATTAAAAAAAAACAAAACAAAAGAAGCCCCTTTCCCAGCACATTCTGCTGCTGCATCTCCCATTCAGTGCATTTGGGGAAAACAAACAAACCAACCAACCCAAACAAACCAGTGTTTTTCCACAGACACGTTTTGGATACAATAACACTGATACAGCCAAGCCCCTACATCCTTTCATTGGGCTTAAGGAAGGACTTGGACCCAGCAACCAACCATCCTTGCACTGCTATTTATCGCCAAAAGTAGCTTTGCTCCCGCTGCCTGTTACCACACTGTAAGTGTGGCAGAATTGCTCCCCTAACAAATGTTCTTCATTTAAGACAGAAAGGGAAAGACTGAGCAGGATGACACTAACACAGCCATATGGTTTCGCAGGTACAGGTGAAGAGCTCCGGCAGTTATTCAACAGGATGCCAGGGCAGAAATCATGGTCCTCTCATCTGTAGCTCCTTTTGCTCACACAAGCCTGTTAGCACTGGTCCTCCCTCCTTCCCTCTCCGTACCATGAGTTACCCTTCATTCCCCAGCCTGCCAGATGGGCAGAAGGCAATGCACACTCTGCTCAGACCCTAGCTATGTGGCTGACAATTAGCCTGCCAGGATACCCATGTGGAGGGGCCTCTCTTGCTTTACAAAGTGCTGTCGCTTTTCCTCTAGCCTTTGTATCATTGGAAGGTTAATTAGGATCTCTGCTTTAGCTGCAGGGACTTCACCAAAGAAAATCTCCTATCTTTTCAATTTAAAAAAATTAAGTTGACCTCCAAAGTTGGTAGGTAAGGATACAGATTGTTTAGGTGGGTTGAAGTTTTGACTTAAAAAAACAAACAAACAAAAAACAAAACCAAGGAAACAAGTGTGATCATGTTATCAATCACAAAAGCTGAGTTTTGAGTGTGATAACACTACGCTATTAACAACACAGATGGTCTCTTGCTTAGCGTCAGCTTTCCCTTTGAGCTATTCAGTGCATCATGAGCAATGCTGGGACACAGAAGTCATTGCCACAAAGTGCTGACAAAATACTAACCAATAACTGAAACCCAAGACAGACTTTGAATTGCAAATAGTTTCCAGATCTTCACCACTATCAAAGATGATATATATTGGATGCTCCACTGCTATAGTTGCTCTGAGCAATTAATTCTGAGCTCTGGGACAGACCTAAATCTGTGCCTTTTCTCCCCAGATCCTGGACGCATGCCTTTCCCATTCAGGCGAGGAGCATGAATACATCCAGGCCCAAAGACAAGATGTTTTCTCATTCTTATTCCCGCTGAAGGCACAAGAGCTGAACTAATCGGGGCCCTGAGCCCTTGGGTCACAGCCAGGGCACCCGCGCTAGGGACCTCAGTTCTTTCTCACCTGCTGACAGGGACAAAGCAAGACTGAGGGGTCTGAGCTCATTAAGGCAGAATTTTCATGGGAAGCTCAGTCCACATTAAACTGGAAGGTTTTTGTGGTTTTTTTGGTTTTTTTTTTTTTTGTGGGTTTGTTTTTTTTTTTTTTTTTTGTGTGTGGGTGTGTTTTTTTTTTTTTTTTCTCCCTTTTCCCCCCCCTTTCTGCGTTTGTTTT